>JACEIK010001243.1:10754-33636 GCA_018107945.1 Datura stramonium
ATATGTATATCAATACTTTCTACATATCCACTTACACCTTTCACTACAAAAAATAGTTTTTTAAATTATATTACCACAGTTTCTTCAATTTGTTTAAATCACCTTATATATCACTCTCATGCATCATATGTATATCATTTGTATATTTGGTATACTTAATACTTTTTTTAAAAAAAAACATTATTTTCAAATCATTTTAACTATTTTTTTCTCACTATTTTCAACCTCCTTTTAGCAAGCTATAGTGAGATAATATTTCCCCCGATATATCTTAGACTAAATTTAAAAACTATCTTCGGATAGGCTCCGAGGGTGCCTAACACCTTCCCTTTGGAGTAAATAAGACCCTTACCTAGAATTTCAACGGTTTTTCATAGACCAAAACAGAGTTTTACATTTTACAAATGGTTTTCCTAATGTTTTTTCTAAAACTTAGGTGGCGACTCTAAACCATTTCAAACCGAGTGGAAGAGTCAGATGTTGCAAACATATTTTGATCAGTTCGAAATGAGGGCACGACAGAATGGCGACTCCGCTGGGAATTAGACATTTAGGTTGTCCTTAGGAGATTTAGTTTGAGATAAATATTCGGGGATGTATGTGTTCTTGCCTGTTGCTTGCTTTTTTACCTGCTATTTATTTTTCTGTTACTTGGCTGATATATACTGCTTTGTTTGAAAGGACGCAAGCCAAATCCAAACTTTCGTTCCTTATTTGTTTGAAATACACTATGTGTTACTGCTTTTCTTAAATTTTCACCCCGTTCATACTTCCTCCAATTCTGAAAAATTGACACTTTCACACACTTGTACACGCGAGTTGTTCTTTGCACTTCTCCGAAATTCTTTCAAATATCTTATTTAGAGGGTCGGCGCATACGTGGGGTGAGCGGATAGTTTTACTACCATGTGACAACGTGCCTTTCCATATAGGAAAAACCTGGAGTCTGAATCTACCGAAATCTTAGAAAAACTTAGAATAGATCGCTGACCACCTTTGATCTAGGTCATGCATGCATAAGCCCTAGGTGGTTTGACCCTTGGTGTCATTCCACAAATTCAGCAAACACCCTTATGTCCAAATGGGTTCACGACCCTAAAGGACGCTTATCATATTATGTGTGCAATATTTGAAAAATGTTTGTGTCATAGTATGAATCATTTGCTCTAAATTGATTATAATTTAAGAGAAAAGGTACAAAAAATCCTTTTTATGATGGTATAATATATTTTTCATCTTTTATTCAACATATAATATAACTTCAAGCTATCCTTATACATTTTTGAAAATAAAGTTCATTTAATTAATTAAAGAGCAATGGGATGACACATAATGACACATTCATCTTTCAAATATACGTAGGCCTACCTCAGGCGAAAGAGGCTTCTTGCCATTAGGACGCGCAATACTTGTCAAGTGTTTCTTCGTGTAACTTATGTGTTTTAAGTGATATTATTTGCTAAGTGATTCATTCATTGCGCCATATTTGTTTTCATGCGTACTAATATATCTTTCGTTTGTTTTGCGGAAGGATAAACTAACTAATCTTGAGTTTTATTTTTCATAGTTTCATGTTTAAGTATTTTTTGCAAAGATTTTTCTACATTTAGAAAACTTTAGTTATGAAATTTTCTAAAATTATTTTACGACCTCAAAATTGTTCCCCATCTAACAAGGCATCTCTTTCTTATCCAGATGATATCTACCAATATTTGTTTTTTCATCCCTCCACCCGCCCGTCCTAGATCCTCAGAATTCATGACAATTGAGAAGATCCATCTTTGGCATTCTGACACGGTTATCATAAAATACAATCGCGTTAATCACACTCACTTCTCACGCCCTACAACCATTCATTCCTCTTCAGAAAAATTGACTCAAGTCGAACATCATGGATAATGAATGATCGAATCTCGATGACTAACCCGGTAAAGGACGAGTTTGCATGCAACATATCTACAAGACAAAAGCAAAGGCTCAGAAAGCATGTACAAGAAATCATCGACGTCAAGAAAACGCTAAATAATCTCGAAATTCAATGAAGATTAAGAAGGTCCCTGTACCACTCCTTCATGAATATCCATACATTTTGCTTGAGCATGAAATCAATGTCCAAACACTTTATTTTGAACCATCTGCTATTTTTAACAGACCTGGAACAGACGAGAACGATAGAGAGAAAGTTCCTACAACGATATCCTCCGCTTGATATACGCTTCTAACCGAAAATTCAGAACTACGTCTCGACCTGATTTTCCATGGTGGGGTATGTAGGCAACCCGTATCGGGTCTGGTCTTCATTAGAAAAGCCAAATCATCATCTTATTATTTTAGAACAACACATGACCTGATTTCCCTTTAAGGGATACGTAGGCAACCTATTTACGGTTCGGTCATTCATTAATTTTTCTTTGACAAAGAGAAATTAGAATTATACTTTTGATACGTGAGACGCCAAGTCTAAAAAACCATGGCATATTCAGTCAAAGCATCTGAGACATTCCAAGGACATCATCAAGGCGGCCGCTCCTAATGGCTGGGGCAAAGATTTGGAAGACGCTTCAAAAATCGGCAGAAAAGAAGAAGAAGAAAAAGAAGCAAGGATACACTTCAAGCCAAAGCCATGACTGTTACACCCCGTAAAATTTTCGACATATAGATGGCCTATTAGCATATTGGTTAAGAGTATTTGAGTGCCACACATGCTAGAAAAAGGCCCGGAAAAAGACCGGATAAGAAATCCGTCGAACCATCGCGGAAGGAGCAGGGGCAGAGCCCGTCCGCGATGGCAACGTGTCACGGAGGGAGGACCTCCCCGTTGGCCCCGTGACACGTTAGCCCTGTCCAGACTCAAGTATAAAAAGCCTCCAACTTCGGTTTAATTCATTTAAACCTTATAATTTCCCAAAAAATCGCGAGAAACAGAGGAGAACGTGAGGTTGTGATAACTATCGTTCGATTACACCGTCAAACGCGGTCCAAATTCAAATTAACCTCAGATACCGAGGTATTTAGCAGCAGGGAGCATTCCTACGGATTTAGTTTCGCGAGAGTTAGTTTCGTAAAATTTGGCCGGAAAATCATCGCGCTACCGAAGCAGGTAAGTGGAATTGCTCCAAATTAGTACACATAATTTAGCCTTAAAGTGAATATTTCTCCCTTTATGGACTTTCGAGAAATAGCAAGTTTTCGATCGTCTTTCGATAAGCCAAAGTTTGGGCTATAAATATATCGAAAGTGATGTTTTCTTCCAGAATATTAGTGTATTTAGTTCTAATTGACATATATGTGAATGCAGTTGGAGAAGTAGCCGAGTACCGACCGAGCTTCGTCTGTTAGTTGGATAATCCGAAGCAAAGGTATGTAAAGCCAGTTTCTTCGGCAAGTTAGTAACTCTAGCCTAACATAATGCAGTAAACTCAAATAGGATTCTCGAAATGAATATTGAGTTTTGTGCGAATTCAGTAAAGCCTGTCTTGCGTTGTTATATCATATTCAGTCCGAAAGCTAGTAAACTAGTGCCAAATGGCGAGATATCATTTCAGGCTCAAGATAGCCCAAGATGGTTTAGCAAGCATGTTTTATAATAATATGGCGTATATTCAGAATAAAAGTTAGTAAAGTAACCGATTACAAATAATATCCTGCATACGCATGCTCGCATAGTATCTCGGCTACAATATAGCCATAGCTACCGATAATATCTTGGCTACAAATAGCCATACGCCGATAAGATCCCAGATTCAGTATAAAGCCGTATGAGAATCGTATAACACAGAAAGAAAGTTCAGAATAAGAAATCAGAATACGTATAGTATTTTCGCTTAAACAGCTATATATATGTGATTATTGATTGTTGAGACTTGATTGTGCCGTGAGGGCACCTGAGTGTCCCTCGCCGCCCTCGGTTGGTAACCTGTGTCGCCCACTCGAGCGGGTGGGTATACGTCACTCCAAGGAGTGGCATGCCGTCCGCAGTAGGACGAAGATGGGATGAAGCTTTCCCATATCGCTGATCACATAGCAAGCATGCTTTACCCCGTTGTGCGCTTGCGCCCAGTAGACGTGATACGCTACGCTACGGTGATACAAGACAGAGTCCCCGCACTGCATACGCTATTCATATCAGAGGCCATAGACCCGAGCTGGAGACCCAGGGGCCGGTAGAGGTGCTCGTAGTTAGTAGATGAGTGGAGTGACTTATTTTTTGGATGGTTTGACCCTGGGTAGGGGTATAGATTGTTTGATTGGCTGGCACCTTCCGGCTTAAGGCTGGTATTGGTTCTGATTGTTATATATATATATATATATATATATATGTATTTATATGTTATATATGAGCTAATAGACAGCAGGTCGCCATTACGATGTGTACGCTCTCCCCGCCTTACCTACGTACAGAAAAGCTTGACTCCGTATTCCCATCACCCATGCATTCGTATATTTCCCCGCCATTCAGAGTTGCTAGTTATGTTGTTTATATTCAGATGTGTTCAGTTGCTTGTGGCTACTCGGTACCAGTGGTACCGATGCCCGCTGGGGCGCTGCATTACTTGCCTGCAGGTACTCATAGACGCAAGGCGATCCCTCGTGATTCTAGCGCCTATAGAGTCACGCCCGTCATCCTGAGCTTGATTACAACGAGGTGTAGTTCATTTTCTTTTGTTGTACAGTACTGGGTAGGTCGGGGCCCTGTCCTGACCATTTTATCAGTACTCATAGAGGCTTGCAGATTGTACATATACATCTCCCTGGGTGAGTTGTGCCTGTCGTGTGAGGCCGTGCATTTTGTTTAGTTGTTTAGCATTGTTGATTGTGTTGGCCGTGTGGGGCCATAATCTCGTGGTAGTGGTGACCTTGCCGGTCACGTAGAAATACAGTATTCTTTATGTTGAGTTACAGATAATTAGACAGCATGGTGGCCTTGTCGGCCCGCATAGGTTTCCCTATAAGAGTAGGATTTGTTAGTCAGTTATATATACAAAATGGCTATAGGCCCGCCGGTCGGAGGCTATATTTACAACTCGTTACATAGCCCGTTGTTTCCCTGCAACTGAGATAGAGCCGCCCAGGCACCAGATGTGCTTAGGCTCACTAGTTAGCAGTTCAGGTCCTACTAGGGCACAAAGCGGGCCATACCCCCAAGGCGGGGCGTGACAAACTTGCATCGAGCGTGCCGTGTCCTAGGGAGTCCGCAAGCCGTGCTAAGTAGAGTCTTGTCTATGGATGTGTTATGCACCACATATTATAGGCAGGAGGCTGCAAGGCATGATAGGATGGTTACTCTTCTTCTCATTCAGTCGTATATAGAGCGGTAATGTGATAGGCTGAGTCCCTAAAACTTATCATATTCTTGTCTACGATAAAATGGCAGACCAACACACCATGCCACAGAAGGTTAGATACAAACAGCCAGGAGAAGGCACCAAGAGGGATGCCTCGCCATTCTGTCAGAGTCGGCCCGATCCGAGGGCGATATAGAGGCATCACATCCTCAAAGAGTCCCTCTCACCAGGAGCCTTGCGCGCCACCGCCTCCGATAGCTCCTGTACTCTCGCCATCGCATCAGAAGTTCGCACAAGCAGTGGTTATGTTGGCACAAATGATGGCCATTATCAGCCGCTAGTCAAGGTTAATTTCAGAGTTGCTTACCGGTGATCCGCTCGAGGGTCAGGGAGTTTTTGGCACTGGGTCCCCCACAGTTCACAGGGTCAGATCGCAGAGGACCCCCTGTGATTTTCTGGTGACTCCATGCGCAGAATTTTCTTGGTTATGCATGTGACCCCCTACAGCCGGGCTTGAGATGGCAGCATTTCTACTGTGAGACATAGCGGTATTATGGTACGAGAGTTGGGAAAGGTCTCGAGGGAGAGATGTTGCTCCTCCGACTCGGTCCACTCTTCCTCGAAGGCCTTCCTGGACCGTTACTTGCCCCGAGAGATTCGGCAGGCCCGGATGGATAAAGTTTTGCATTTGGAGCAGGGCCAGGAGTGTACGAGAATATGTTTGGCGCTTGACTCCTTAAACCGCTATGCTCCAGCTTTTGTGGACACTCATGCCGTCCAGAGTTCACTGTTTATTATGGGTTTGAACCCAGAACACATTGAGGCCATGACGGCTATGTTACGGGAAGATATGGATATTTGCCCGAAAAGTGTGCCTTTGCCTGCATCTATTGAGGGCCTTAGACAACGGCAACAGGCGTAGACGTACAAATCAGAAATCAGCCGCCGTTGTAGACAGACGATGAAATGGCGCAGGAGGTTCGTAGAGGACCTGTGCTCCCGCTTGTCAGACGACCCCCTAGACCCCTAAGTACCTCCACCACAACAGCAGAGGGTAGATTTGTTCGCCGAGGGCAGTCAGAGTCTGGTGGCGCTCTCGAACGGTAGATTCCCAAGTAGAGAGAAGGGTAGAGCTGCAGCAGATTCACACCCCCCACCCCGCCCCTAATTGCAGCTGACCTCACACCGGAGCTTGTAGATATGCGGCTCCTCAGGATGTTATATATGCGGGCAGGAGGGGTACTGGATGAGAGAGATTGTCCGGTCAGGGGGCAAGAGTCGATATAGTCAGATAGGATCCGCAAAAATACGAGCTCCAAGAAGATCGGGTAGGGCCTAGGCCTTCGTGTTCAGCAAGTAGAGGCCGAGGTAAATCAGGAGTTTCTAGTTCAGGTACGGGCTCAAGCTGTACTCTATGCATTACCAGGAGACAGGACTCAGAGGCGTCTCCAGATGTGGTAATAGGTTTGATGACTATCTGCTTCATGCCCCTATGTACCGATTTCTGATCCAGGTCCACTTTGTCCTATATTACCCCATTTGTGGCTCGAAAGTTTAGTGTCGCACCAGAATTATTACAGCAACCCTTTTCAGTATCCACACTCGTCGGTGACTCTATTATAGCTAGCAGAATTTATCGAGGGTGTACAGTAGAGGTTGCCGATTGCCGACTACGTGAGATCCGCAGAGTTAGAATGATTGATTTCGATGCCATTATAGGTATGGATTGGTTAGTGTCGTGCTATGCCAACGTAGAATGTTGGACCAAGACGGTTCGATTCCACTTTCCAGGGAAGGCAGTGCGAGAGTGGAAAGGCAGTACGCCTACAATTAAAAGGTAGTTTCATTTCCTACCTTCAAAGCGAGGAAATTGATAGCTAAGGGATGTATTTACCACCTAGTCAGGGCTTCAGGATGCCTGCAGAGTCTCCATTACCCCAGTCTCTGTTCCCGGTGGTTAATGAATTCCCTGATGTATACCAGACGAGCTACCTAGCATTCCCCCAGAAAGGAAAATAGATTTTGCAATCGACTTGCTACTGTGCACGCAGCCTCCCATAAATAATTCCTCTCGTATCGTATGGCTCCTGCAGAACTCAGAGAGTTAAAGGGGCAGTTGAAGGACTTGTTAGATAAGGGTTTTATCAGGCCGAGTACTTCACCATGGGGTGCGCCAGTTCTATTTGTGAGAAAGAAAGATGGCTCGCTCCGCATATAGATTACCTACCGAATAAAGCTACAGAAAGAATAAGTATCCGCTTCCCAGAATAGATGATTTTAATGGACCAGTTACAAGGGGCTAGATATTTCTCCAAGATTGACTTACGGTCCGATATCAGGTCTGAGCCATGGTTATCTCCCAAAATGGCCTTCTGCACCCGATATGACACTTTGGAATTTATAGTTATGTCTTTGGGTTGACGAATGCCCCAGCAATATTTATGGACCTGACAACAGCACCTACAGACCATACCTTGACCTATTCGTGATAGTGTTTATTGATGATATTCTGGTGTATTCTCGCTCTGAAGCAGACCACCGGGCTCATTTACAGACAGGCTCCAGATTCTCATGGACCGCCGGTTATATGCTAGTTCTCCAAATGTGAATTCTGGCTGAACTCAGTAGCCTTCTTTAGTCATATTGTGTCGGATGTTGGTATACAGGTTGACACACAGAAAATCAGAAGCAGTCAAAACAAGGTCTAGACCTACCACTCCGACCGGAGTCCGCAGTTTTCTCTCGGGGTTAGCGGATATTACGGTGAGACGGTTGAGGGATTCTTCTACTATAGCAGCACTCTCTGACTAGCTGGCGCAGAAGGCAAAGTTTCAGTGACTGAGGTATGTGGGCAGAGCTTCCAAGAATTAAAAAGACAAGACAACCTCCGCCCAAAGGTTAGCACTACCGGAAGGTACGTAAGGTTATTCAAAGAGACATGACGCATCGTATTGGGTTGGGTTGTGTAAGCGGATGCAGCATGGTAAGGTGATTGTGTATGCTTCTCCGTGACAGCTGAGGAAACACGAAAAGAATTACCCTACCCACGACCTAGAGCTTAGTCATAAAGCAAGGATCCACTTAAAGATAGAGACATTACTTGTATGGCGTCCATGTGAGTATTTTCACAGATCATAAAGCCTACAGTATATCTTCACCCAGAGGAGTTGAATCTGTGACAGCATCGCTGGTTGGAGTTATTGAAAGATTATGAAGTGGACATTCTGTATCATCCGGGAAGAGCCACCACAGAGAAGTAGATGCTCTCACTCGTAATCCATGGGAATTTTGGCGTATTTGCAGCCCGAGCAGCGGGAGTTGGTCAGGGAGATACATCAATTAGCCAGCCTAGCCGCTCGTAGCGTAAATGAGGACAACGAGCTGTAATTCAGAAAACCGCCGTGTCATCATTAGTCAGGGAAGTAAAAGAACGGCACATGAGGATCCTGACCCGATCCAGCTTAAGGACAGAATTCAGCAAGGGAAAGCGCCAGATTTTCAGATAACTGAGGATGAAGTGCTGCGATGTAAAGGCCGCCTGTGTTCCAGATATTTCAGGGGCCCGCCGCCAGCATTATGAATGAGGTACATTACGCCGCTATTCTCTCCACCTGCCAGCAACGAAAATGTACCATGATATCAAGGAAAACTACTGGTGGCCAGGTATGAAAAGAGAAATTGCCGAATTAGTAGCCCAGTGTCCTAACTGCCAACAAAGTAAAAGCGAACACCAGAAACCGTGCGAGTTAACTCAGACATAGCCGTGCCTCTCTCCGAATAGAAGCAGGGAACATGGATTTTGTAGCAGGATTACCCCATACCAGACATAGACACGATTCCATTTGGGGGATAGTTGACAGGCTGACAAAATTAGCTCATTTCCACTGCTGAAAGCTACTTTCTCGGCCGAGATTATGTCAATTGTATATTACAGAAATAGTTAGATTACACGGTGTTCCAAAGATCAATTATCTCCGACGTAGGAGCACAATTTACAGCTAGATTTTGGAGGTCATTTCAGAAAGGTCTGGGAACGCAAATTAATTTGAGCACAACATTCCACCCTCAGACAGATAGGCAAGCAGAATGTACAATTAAAACGATCGAGGATATGTTACAAGCGTTTGTGCTAGATTTTGGAGGTAGCTGGGCGAGCATTTGCCGTTAATTGCGTTTGCTTATAATAATAGCTACTAACAGTTATCCAGATGACGCCCTTTAAGGCATTGTACGGGCGAAAAATGCGCATCGCCTGCTGGCTGGTTTGAAGTGGGAGAGTCGGGCCAACATTGGGCCAGACATTATTCAACAGTCAGAGGAAAAGGTAAAGCCATCAGAGAACGCCTACCGACTGCACAGAGCCGCCAGAAATCGTATGCCGATGTGCGGCGCAGACCTGGAATTTGATGTGAACGACTCGGGTATTTCTCAGCATTCCGATGAAAGGGGTGATGAGATTCGGCAAGAAAGGTAAGCTCACGTCCGAGATTTGTTGGGCCTTATCAGATTCGTCAAGAATAGGCCAAGTGGCATATGAGTTGAACTTGCTCTCCAGAATTAGAATCCGTTCATCCTAGCTCTTCACGTGATCTATGCCGAGGAAATGCATAGGGAGACCCATCCGTGAGCAGTCACCGTCCAGATATCCGTGTTACGGAAGAGCTGGCCTATGAAGAGGTTCTAGTAGCTATCTAGACAAACAGATTCGTAGATTGAGAACCAAAGATATTGCGTCTCGTCAAAGTACCGTGGCGTAACAGAACCGAGAGGAGATGACTTGGGAGGCGGAGGAAGATATGAAACCAGATATCCTCACTTATTTCAAGCATAGTCAGCCAAGAGGTATGTTAGTATTGTTATTTTATGCAGTGCCTTATAGTATATGTATAAATGAGAAGATCGATTTAATCTGTCATGTGAATACTATAGTATTGTGTGGAGTGAATTGTATTGGACTTTTCGCATTTCAGTTTTTGGGATAGTCCATATTACAGGGAAACTCGTTTAAACTTTTTCTAGAAACAAGTTGAGTAAATTGGGAAGTCCTAGATAAGAAGTTTACATTCGAGACTAATGTTCTGGGCGGGGGAGAATGTTACACCCCGTAAAATTTTCGACACATAGATGGCCTATTCACATGTTGGTTAAGAGTATTTGAGTGCCACACATGCTAGAAAAAGGCCCGGAAAAAGACCAGATAAGAAATCCGTCGAACCATCGCGGAAGGAGCCGGGCAGAGCTCCCTCCGCGTTGGCCCCAGACACGTTGGCCCCTTGGCCCGTGCTCAAGTATAAAGTTTCCAACTTCGGTTTAATTCATTTAAACCTTATAATTTCCATAAAATTCGTGAGAAACAGAGGAGAACGTGAGGTTGTGATAACTATCGTTCGATTACGCTCGCAAACGCGGTCCAAATTCAAATTAACCTCGCATACCGAGGTATTTAGCAACAGTGGAGCATTCCTATGGATTTAGTTTCGCGAAATTTGGCCGGCAAATCGTCACGCTACCGAGCTAAGGTAAGTGGAATTGCTCCAAATTAGTGTCAATATACTCCTAGCCTTAAAGTGAATATTTCTCCCTGTTCCGACTTTCGAGAAATAGCAAGTTTTCGACCGTCTTTCGATAAGCCAAAGTTTGGGCTATAAATATATCGAAAGTGATGTTTTCTTCCAGAATATTAGTGTATTTAGTTCTAATTGACATATATGTGAATGCAGTTGGGAGAAATAGCCGAGTACCGACTGAAGCCATTCGTTAGTCGGATAATCCGAAGCAAAGGTATGTAAAGCCATTTCCTTCGGCAAGTTACTAACTCTAGCCTAGCATAATGCAACCTGCAATAGGATTCTCGGAGTCAAATATTGAGTTTTGTGCGAATTCAAGTAAACTCGTCTTGCGTTGTTATATCATATTCAGTCCGAAAGCTAGTAAAGCAAAGGCCAAATGGCGAGATATCATTTCAGGCTCGCATAGCCCAAAACATATTTAGCAAGCATGTTTTATAATAATATGGCATATATTCAGAATAAAAGCTAGTAAAGTAAATCCGACAGACAATAATATCCCGCATAATGCGCCGATAGTATTCGGCTACAATATAGCCATACAAGCCAGATAATATCTTGGCTACGTATAGCCATTGCGCCGTATAAGATCCTGCATTCGTATAAAGCATTATGAGAATCAGTATAAACACGTAAAGAGTTCGTAATAAGAAATCGAATACGTATAGTATTTTCGCCTTAAACATGTTTGCTATATATGTGATTATTGATTGTTGAGACTTGATTGTGTCGTGAGGCACCCTTGGAGTGTCCTCGCCCTTTGCCAGAATCGTCGCCCACTGAACGGTGGGTATACGTCACTCCAAGGAGTGGCATGCCGCCCGCAAGAGGACGAAGATGGGATGAAGCTTTCCCCATATCGTGCTGATCAGCATAGCAGTACAAGCATTCTCGTTGTGCGCTATGCCTGTGGAATGATGAGCATGCTATAAAGCATAGATAGGGGGTACAAGAGTCCTCCGGACTCAAACACAGTTATTTATATCAGAGGCCATAGGCCCGAGAGCTAGAGACCCAGGGCCTAACAGAGGTGCTCGAAGTTAGTAGATGAGTGGAGTGACTTATTTTTGGATGGCTTTGACCCTGTAAGTGGGTATAGATTGTTTGATTGGCTGGCACCATCCGGCTTATGGGGGCTGGTATTGGTTCTTGATTGTTATATATATATATGTATTTATATGTTATATATGAGCTCATAGACAAATATGCCGCCACGTCGACATGTACGCTCCTGCCTTACTCACGCATGTAAAAGTTTGACCAACATTCTATCAGCTTACAGATTCGATATTTCCCGCTATCTCCGCCAGAGTTGCTAGTTATGTTGTTTATATTCAGATGTGTTCAGTTGCTTTGCATACTCGGTACCAAAGGGGTACCACGCCTCGCTGGGGTGCCGTGATTACTTGCCCGTGGTGTACTCATAGACGAGGAGGCGATCCTCGTGATTCCAGCTACCATAGAGTCATCAGCCTCGTCATCCGGAGCTTGATATACAGAGGTGTAGTTCATTTTCTTTGTTGTACAAGATTTGGGTGGTGGTCGTGGGCCCCGTCCCGACCATTTTATCGGCATCATAGAGGCTTGCAGATTGTACATATACATCTCCCCGTGGCTAGTTGTGCGGCCGTGTGAGGCCGTGCTGCTTTTGTTTAGTTGTTTAGCATTGTTGATTGTATTGGCCGTGTGGGGCCATAATCTGATGGTAGTGGTGACCTTGCCGGTCACGTAGAAAATGGGCGCATTTCTTTATGTTGAGCGTATAAAGACAGCATGGTGGCCTTGTCGGCCCGCATAGGTTTCCTATAAGAGTAGGATTCTCAAGTTGAAGTTATATACAGGTGGCTATAGGCCCAGTCGGCCGGAGGCTGTATTTACAGTCGTTATATAGCCCGCCAAGCTTCCTGTGGTAAATCTCGAGAGAGCGCCCAGGCACCGCATGTGCGAGCTCTCTTAGTTAGCAATCCAGTCCTAATAGGGCACCAGTGCCGCCTATACTCCCCAAGGCGGGGCGGACAATGACGTTCAACTGGATCAACTTCTCACACCATATTCTTATTATTCCACAACTTAGGCTATCCACTCTAGCTTAGCATTCTTTTGATCTAGCAGAAATTATTTTTTAATCAATTATTACTTTTTCAAGCATTCATTTTATGCATATTTTTTAAAAAAAAAACATACTAACATTTTACCTTGCATTTTTCAGAAATATTAACTTTACCATTGAGGTTGTCTTATGCAAAACAATGCAATCGATCACGAATCTGTGTTAAGGACGAAATAACAATGACAAACCATTTCTCCATAGTCACCACTGACAGACGTTATTTGCAAGCACAAGATGACAACTCGGAGGAAAATGCATATTGAAGACGCATGTGGATCACTATGGAAAACACTCTCAGCCTACTTAAACTCAAGTTTCAGTCCCAACTCAATCCAAAATATTTCCTTCACCATTTCGCCTCACCCTAATCCTACTACCTATGGATTCTCCACATGTGATGGTAGAATATACTCAAAGAACCCAAAAAATTTTAGAGTCATGAATATCCAACCAGCTACCATTACTACATCAGTTGCGGAACGTACCAACCAAATCTGCTAGCTTTACGCCCATATGGAAGAATGTATGAAATCCAAACAGCAAGAGAGATCCCCATTCAAAGGAGGATTGTTGAAGAAGAGACGCCCTCAAGAAACATTCGTGAAACTGAGCTATGAATACTTATGCATATGGCCCAAACCTCATACTCCCGTCAGGATTTAAGTTGCCAAAATTCAACACTTTTGATGGAAAAGGGAACCGCATCACTCATTTGAAAGATTAATGTGGAAGGCTTGATTGGACTCAGACAAGATAAAGCTATACGGATGAGGCCATTCGCACAAAGCCCGTCAGATTAGCACTTGAATGATATGTCGACAAGACTTCAACAAATGAAAAACCTCGGGAAGATATAGCCCAAGACTTTGTGAGACAATATGAGTTCAACATTAGACCTGATCCAATACTACTCGACTTGATCGATATGAAGAAAATGTCACAAGAATCTTTTTCAGAATATGTCTTCTAAGATGGAGGCTTGAAGCTTCAAGAATACATCCGCCATTGCCCGAAAGGGAAGCACCTAACCTTCTCATCAGGATCCAAAATGATTATATCTTGAGAAGTTGCTCGGAGCTTGCCCACGTAGTTTTTCTGAACTGATTCAACATGTTAAGGCAATTGAAGATAGCATTCAAGCAAGAAAGATCATTGATGATCCAAACTCTTTTCAATTCTTTTAAAACATCATCCAGCTTCGTCTGTCAAAGAAAAGGAAATCTCGTGAGTACACCTAACCGAGGGAACCTTTATCTGACATATATTCCTAGTATTACATGATTGGAGTGATACAACCAAGAAAGGAGAAAGTAATTGACCTGACGCATCCGGCACTCTGACCCTTCTGCCAAGTGTAGCATTTCACTCGATGCTCAAGGCCACGACATAGAGGAATGTGTGGCCCTAAAGTTACAAGGTTCAGAACTTGATCGACGCCAACAAGCTGCAAGAATATCAATCAGGAAGAAACGGAACACTCCAGTCATTAGCAATAAGGAAAATGACCAAGTGTTGATGAGTTCCCGCAAAAGAGATGCCGCCTAACAAATGACCAAAACGAGCCTCAAGACTAGATTATCGTAGTTATCAACCTTACCATTCTCCACCCACCCACCCACTCCTTTAGTATACTGTACTTGTACTCCTTGTATGGAACTACGTTACTGACCTGATTTATTGCATCGACAAGATACGTAGGCAGCCCATATCGGGTGCGGTCTCTTTATTGAAAAATAATCCTTCTATTCTGAAATCTTGAACTACGTTCGACCCTGACTCCTTTGGGGGACATGGTATAGATCGAACTCAAAGTCTATCACATACCAAACAAAAAATTTCTTCAATATGTGTTCTAACTTAACTCTTGCACATGGATAACCTATACGAGGAAAATCTACAAACATCTGTATTCATTCTTTTTACCAGAAATAGAGGATTCTCCCATCTCAATCAAAATAAGAAGATATTTTGAATAGCTTCCAATGACCAAGATCAAAACCTTATCCCGCTAGACGATATTATTCTCGCTCTCAAATTACGAGTTTGTCATATAATGCAGATGCATTCAAAGACATGGTTATGTTGTGATGTAAAAGTCAGCCGCCACCTTTAAATTCAAATATTTTTCTTTGAGAAAAGAATCAAAAAGCCTCGATGGAACAACACCGCATCAACAATATGACGATCTTTGATCAAAGGCATCCTCCAGCCCTCATGGCAATAAGCCAAATGGCTAAAATATTTATCCTCTCTTTGTTTCATCATTTACATCTACTAACTTTGGGATATTAAGAAATTTCTTTGAATTTTGCAGAATAGCATCGCAAAGGTATCAGTTTACGCTAGAGGACACCGCTTACACTTCCAACAAAGAGATCGATACATTAACACTGATCCAAACAGGAGAACAAGGCATAGTATGAAAGCATTGCCTCGTCTGCGCCAAAGAAAGATCTAAGGTCGCCTACCTGTACAAAAGGACAAACAAGTAATCCTGAGTAAGAGGCAATTTTCCCATACAATACAAGGCAATCTTCATCAGAGAAAACACATATGCAATCGCCTTAATAATATAAGGCATTTCGCCTGGACAACAGAAATTAGGTAGTCCGCCTGTATAATAGACTGAGGTGGTCCCTCGGGGCACAGGGACACGAGGCAGTCCGCCTGTATAATAGGACACAGGGATTAATGATAGCACACCAGGTTGTCCCGCTTGAATAATAGGACATGAGGCAATCCGTTTGTATAACAGACACAATGGGAGTCTGGGCTGAGAGCACAGGGACATGAGGCAGTCCGCTTGTATGACAGGGCACAAGGGCAGTCCGCCTGTATAATAGGACACATCATCTTTTATGACATGCTTGCCCCGCCAATTGGAGGCCTCTTTATATTACAATTTCCCGCCATTCGGAGGCTCTTTTACATTACAAGCTTGTCCGCCAATCGGAGGCCCTTTACATCACAATTGTCCCGCCAGTTGGAGGCTCTTTACATTACAGTTGTCCCCGCCAATCGAGTCCTTTACATTACAATTGCCTCGCCAGTCGGAGGCTTCCCTTTATATTACAATTCCCCTCGCTGGAGACTTCTTTATATTACAATCACCCCCATTAGTCGCGGGAGGCTCTTTATATGCAGCAGTTTGCCTCGCCAGTCGCAGGCCCTTTACATTTACAAACGCCCTACCAGTCAGAGGCCCTTTCTACATTACAATTATCCTACCAAAATGGAGGATTTCTACTACAAGTTCATCCCACCCGGCCAGAGGTTTTCCTATATTACATTTACTCTTTCAAATTCTGAGGCTACACTACAAAGCTGCTCTGCCAAGCGAAACGTGCATCACTATAGCTACTCCACATATCAGAGATCTTTCATTTACAAATAGTCAAGGAAGCTCCACAAATAAAAACTTCAATACATGTTTGGCTACACTCTCTACTCTTTTATATTATTATTATTATTGTCTGTTTACAACTTTGACTTGCGCAGGTGTCTTTGCAATTTTCACCGTTCGTAGGCCAACACATTACAATGTGGAACTACCAAGCAGCAACTGAGGTACGCTTGATGAGAATACCAAATCATGCTGAGTCGGTGCCAGCGCTCCGACTTCAATTTTGGCAATCGTTCATCTCGTGCCCCAAAGTTAGTGTACATCTGGCCTAGATTCTCACTTCTCTCTTTTCCTTCCGCGCCGCATGACGCGACACGTAAAAAAGTTTCGAGGGTCTAATCACATTTAATCTAATGATCTTGAAAGGTGTGAGGTACACCTAGCAGAGCCCGCTTATGGTTATGTTCTGCACCACATTTATAATCAGAAGGTTGCAAAAGTACCCCATTCCAGAAACTTTCATCGTCCCGAATTCATCTACTATACTTCACAGAAGTTCTTCCTAACTCCTTTCATAATACTGTGTCAATCATAACTGATGACTGGGGGAAAATTTTTTGAGGACCTCCTGCACTCACCATAATCCTCCGTTCTTGAACTGCATCCGGCCTGATTTCCATTTTCCTTAGAAATATATAGATAAATCGAGTTCGAGTACTCTGGCCGTACTCACCTGGCCTGTGCCAAAATCTTCTTATCTTCCGTTACAAAAGAACCTAGTGTCATCATAATTCAACACTGGGGTAAATTTTGCGAGCTGATTTCCAATTTATGATGATTTTCACTCTTTTGAACTACAATGACCCGATTTCTCGTGGAACCCAAGACATAGGCAAATTTCAAAAATCGAGCTCGGACAATAATACCTCGTATCTTGATTTATTTATTTATTTTTATTTTTATTTTATTTTTGCTGCAAAAAGATGTCAGTGGTCGACCAAAATTGGTTACCTTGTCAATATCTTCGCCCAAAGACTCTTACATCATCCTTGGTCGAAGAGGGGAAGTCTGACACCCAATTTGTCTCCACATTTTTGATTAATTATTTTAAATTGTGAAATTTTTTATTTTTGAAAATTTTTAAAAATGACTTTAATTTGAAAAAATTATTGAAATTTTTTTTACTATAATATTTTCCATTTTTTGAATAATATTTGTCAAATATGTGTGTGTGTGTGTCTGTGTATTATTTCTTATGATTTTAAATATTTTATATATGTATTTTTTTATGTTTTTAACTCTTAAAATATAAATAATGAAATGTTTATGTGTTTTTTTTTTGTCTATTTGTGTGTGTGTATATAGTCATGTTTTTCGCAATAAATAAGTATTTTTATTTGATTATGTATTAATTTAGGTCCATTATAATTTAAATACTAAATTGACCCATTTTCGCAATAGTATTTTTATTTTATTGCCCAAAGCTTAATTAAATTAATCGATTAATAATGCATCTTGATTTTATTTATGTTTCAAGAATGAGATGATTTTAATATTTAATTCATTTTAAATTTTTTATCAATTAATGCTATTTTATTAAGAAATTTGCTACAATTGAAATAAATAGATTTTGTTTTAAATTACAATTCTAGCCACAAATTGAACCAAGAATCTGCATATTTTCTCTATCATTGTCACTTAATATTGAATAATCCATGTGTGTCACATAGGCAATCACTTGGATTGTGAGCTCTTCTCAACTCAAACCGTCTCAATCTTGATCAAATGGCCTCTATTTAATATATATATATATATATAAAAAAATTAAAAAAATTTTATATATATTATTTATTTGTTTGTTTATTTGTTATTCCTCTTAATCCTAACCGTTTGATCATAGATCGATTTGGTCCAAATAAAAACCCCTAAACACGCTCCTTGATCCCCCCCAAAATTCCTCACACCCTTTGTCCAAACCAACCCCACCTTACTTCTCTCTCTCTCTCTCAATGATCTTCCCAAACCCCATCCCCGGCACGACTTGCGACCCCATCCCCGAATTCCGCCGTAAATTTTGCCAATTCTGCATGCTGGCATGAGAAGAAGGAGGAGGTCATCTCCATCCTCTCCAACAGTCAGCAAGTAGGTGAGACACCTCCCCCTTTTGTCAAACTTTTCTGATTCTCATCTAATCTCGTTTTCTCAGTTTTATCAAAATTAGAGGATCAATTTTGAATCCTCCTCTTTTTTCTTGTCCCCCCCAAGTTCCTTCTATAAAAGCAAAGTTCTTCACCCTTTGAGAGAGGAGGGAGAGAGAACACAGAGAGGTCGGAAGAGAGGGATAGAGCAATGAGAAGAAAAACGATGAATATTAAGGAGTAGGATATAAACACGTATAGAGAGTTAGAGGCAAAGATATTGAAAAAAAGGGAAAGCAACAAACACACACTTAGAAACTTGAGTCGGAGTAACTAGCCTAAAAAACCAGAAAATTTTCGACCTCAATCGCTGCACAACACAAGAGTCAGGAGTTCTCAATTGAAATCATTTGGCCCGTAAGCCAACAACTACTAAGATTCCTCTCAAGCACTTGAGCCAAGTACTAGGAGTTGGTTCTTTTAAGAATCAAACATTTTTTAGTCCTCTTCCATAACTTTTCTCGCCATATATTTTTTCCTCTAACTTTATATGTGTTTTTGTGTATATGTATGAATTTGTAGTCTTGTTAGTAAATAATTAACCCATCTCCCATTTAATAGTATCAAGATTTTTACAAAGGATATTTGACTGGTTGATTTTTCTGAAAGAATAAACAGATGATCTTTTTTTTTCTGAAAAGGCTTCTTTTTTAATTATTAATCACTGTTCTAAAATAACCGATAATAAAGAGGCAACAAATGATTTTTAAACTCCACCCGAATTAAGCTTAGTATTGGGCCCAAATACTTTTAAAAACTGTCAAATCTTTTCGAAAATGGGCCGTGCACTCAATCATCTATTTTTATATAATCTCGTTTATTTTATTAAATTGGCTGCAGGCCCAATTTTTTTATACTAACCTCTTTGCAAAAATTTAGACTCATAAATTTGGCCCATTTCGAATTTTCCTTCAAAAGAAAGGTATATACATATGTTACTTTACAAATATATTTTACATATTATATTATACTTTCTCGTTATATACTGTTATTTATATATGCATATTTATTTTTACATATTATATATATACTATTTCACCTCGTCCACATGTGTATATTTTTAATTTATTTCCTCTATACATTAATATCTATTTATAAATATCTATTTTGCATGTCACATATCATACACAATTATTTTATTATCTACATATCATAGACTAATTTTATTCGTAATTTATTTTCACGTACTATTATTTATACATTAATAGTTATTTTTACATACTACATATAATTTTATCCATACATACATACATATTTTAAATTATGATTATTTATTCATATGCTTACTCTCTATTCATAAATACTTAATTTTTAATATCGCATATATATATATAAATAATCATTTTAATTACGTACATATCATAAATTATCTTTTCTCATATATGTAACTCATCTCTACATACATATATACTTACATATATTATTTTATACACACATACATAAATATATTATAAGACATTCATGATATACATATAGATACATACATATATTTCACCTCATATATATCATTTTTATCCACTCTACATAATTACATGTACACTATTTTACAATTATTTCACATATATTCTTATACTACATATATTTCGCATATTATTAATATATTATATGTATATCAATACTTTCTACATATCCACTTACACCTTTCACTATAAAAAATTAGTTTTTTAAATTATATTACCACAGTTTCTTCAATTTGTTTAAATCACCTTATATATCACTCTCTTACATCATATGTATATCATTTGTATATTTGGTATACCTAATACATTTTTTTATAAAAAAATTGTTTTCTCAAATCATTTAACTCTTTTTTTCTCACTATTTTCAACCTCCTTTTTAGCAAGCAATAATGAGATAATATTTTCCCTGATATATCTTATACTAAATTTAAGGACTATCTTCGGATAGGCTCCGAGGGGTGCCTAACACCTTCTCCTTGGACTAAATAAAACTCTTACCTAGAATTTTAACGGTTTTTCGTAGACCAAAACAGAGTTTTACATTTTACAAATGGTTTTCCTAATGTTTTTTCTAAAACTTAGGTGGAGACTCTAAACCTTTTCAAACCGAGTGGAAGAGCCAGGTGTTGCAAACATATTTTGACTAGTTCGAAATGAGGGCGCAACAAATATCACAAGAGTTAAGCGCTTGCCGCACTTTCTCAAGGGTGATAGGCTCTTTGCTATACATCATTGAATTCTCGATATCACGATATTTTGAAGTCAATGAAAATAGCAAAGCACATGCCAGCGTCTCCTTATTCTTTTTAATTCCGGCAGTTTGTAAGTCCATGACAAGTTTATTGAACGCATCTAGATGGTCTTGCAACAAAGTATCTGACTCCATCTTAAATGTGTGAAGACATCGTTGTAACAACATCCTTGTTTTCACTGATCGGTCCTGGTAAAGCCCTTGCAGCTTGTCCCATAACTGTTTGGCCATCTCTTCGGTACTTGTACTCACTTCACTAAGCACGTTAGGTGCAAGGGACAGTTGGATTACACTTAATGCATCTCCTTCAATCTTCTCCTTGTCGGAATCTGATGTGCTATCAGGATACTTTCTGTCAATAGCATTGATTGAACCTTCCCTCCGCAGTAACGCCATCATCTGGATCTTTTTTTGGGATGATTTTACAATAAAGAATGTTCATCCTTTTATAGATGACCAAACTTGGCCTCCAAGCACAAAATAAAATATATATATATAAAATTTGCCCTCCACATATTTTGCTTGCTCTCCAAGTTCATTTTTTTAACCAAGTAAATTGGCACATGTAATCTTCTTCCGCATGAACAAAAAACAAACCAACTCTTTCAGTTGCCTTGTCTAAAATTATGTTGAACGCGCCAATTATTGAGCTTGGCCACTTGGCTCTGAATGTCTTCAATTACTTCCCATAAATTCCAAGGTGGTCTGCTGATATCCATAACCCATTGAGTGAGAAATTTCGAATCACTTTCAATCTCCAGGTCCTTGATCCCATTTGCAATACACCAGTCTATGTCAGCCTTAAGTGCCATTGCTTCGGCCATATTATTGAAAGTACTACCAATAGGCATTGATTAACTTCCCCCTGCTCATTCCTTTTAACTCTCCTCCACCATCCAATTGGCCCTGAATTACCTTTGGAACAACCATCAACATTTAACTTAATGAAACCATGTTTATGAGCATTCCACTTCACAGACATGACAGACTCAAAATAATTCACACTATCTATAAGCTTTTGAAAAGGCTCCCAACTAAGATAAGGAGGAATCAACATTATTACTTGTTGATAAATTTGAGAGACGATGTTATTGAATGTTGTTTACTTGTTTTGATGATTGACAAAGTTTTTGTAAAGTTGACAAAGTGAACCAGGTCCAATAAAAGTTGATTATACCGCAGTATCCGAAAATGAACCAGGTTCAACTCGGAAAGTTTGATACAGGCACAGACATGCTGAGGCAGAAATCCTTAAACAAGGAGTATATACTTGTAGATAAGGCAACGGGAAGTGTATCAAGATAACGAAGTCAGGAAGCCAGTGAAGTATTGCACTCCTCTTAGAACACATCAAACTAGGAGAGTATGACAAGGAGTCCAAAAAGGATAAGGAATTATAGTTGGAGTGGGACTACTCTTGTAGATGGGATATTTATATCTCACCTGGCAGCAGAAGCTGACTGACGATTGATAGCGAGAAAACAACCTACAGCTTTCTATGCAATTGTCAAGATCGGAGAGAGAGAGAGAAATTCTTGTGTTTTTTAAGCTTGTTCTTTGTTAAGTAATTTTGTGAGTTTCTAACTTAGAGTGTGAGTTGAGAAACATGTCACTAGTTAGAGGTAATTAGTGATTCTTATGGTACTAGAGTTATTCCCTTGGATTGCAAAGTTATAATCTAATTAAAATCTGCTTGTGAGTTTGAATAAAAGTCTATTTGATAGGCCGTGTTTTTGTTACTCCCTTGAGCAAGGAGGTTTTTCACGTTACTACTGTGTGTTCTCTACTACCGTTATTCTGCACTTGTGATTTAATTAAACCTGCTTCAGTATCATAGTTCGCAGATGGTGATTTCATTGAACTTCATGGGCGGATTCTCAAATCTACATTTGCATCTTGCCCTGCAGATGTTCCATATAATGATACCTGAAACCATCTGTAAAGCTATGTCCTGAATAGGGTTCTTGCCTTTGTTCATCCACCAGTTGGTGGTATGAATCCTAATAGAGTTACTGATACCATTGATGCCAAACATTTGATTGAAATGATGTCAATCCAGCTATTATCGAATAGATGTTCTTCATCTTCCTGTTGCTGATTAGTACAACATGAGCACATAGAAGGTTGGTGAAAACTCAAGATGAATTTAGAAATTCCTAAACTATTGA
>JACEIK010001243.1:60626-71908 GCA_018107945.1 Datura stramonium
GAACTAATGCAAATTGTGGGGGCATGATAGATGAATTTGTTGAAGGTGTTAGAGGAATTATCAACCATGCAATATCACTATACTCTTTTCAAACTGATGGATTGATTAGGTGTCCTTGTAAGTGATGCAATTGCATAAAATTTTTTAAACCTTATAAAATTGCAGTTATATTTATCGTTATGGGTTTAAGCCTAGATATTTTGGGTGGACTGATCATGGTGAGACTGATGGAGAGAATGGTATATTTTATAATTTAATTGGTGAAAGTAGTAGGTCTGCACATGATCAAAGTAGTATTCAACATGAGAGAGTGCATAAAATAGTCAATGATGCGTTCGAGATACAATATGGGATAGAATTCGAATAGTATTTCGAAGAAACTCCCAATAAAGAAGCAATGCTTTTCTAACAACAACTAGAAGAGGCTAATCGTCCACTATGTGTAGGGAATCCTCATTCTGAGTTGTCTATTGCAGTTAGACTAATCAATATCAAATCAGATTGGAGTGTTCCTCAAGCTGCTATGGACTCTATGGTTGGTCTTTTGGGGAACTAGTTAACCTTGAGTTGAACATACCTAAGAATTTCTATCAGGCAAAGAAATTTATTTTCAAGTTAGGATTGTCATATGATAGATTTCATTGTTGTGAAAATGGTTGCATGTTGTTCTATAAGAATGATGGAGATCTAGAAAATTGTAAGCTCTGTGGACGTGCTCGTTTTAAGAGGATTCCTGGTGGTAAGATAGTTCTAGTTAAGGCGATGCATTATTTACCTCTTATACCTCGATTATAGAGATTGTACGCATCGATGAGTTTTGCTCCTCATATGAGATGACACCGTGAGAATAGAAGGGATCCTGGTATTATGTCTCATCCATGTGATGAAAAAGCTTGGAAACATTGTGATAGAACTTATCTTGGTTTTGCTAGTGAATCAAGAAATGTTAGATTAGGCTTGTGTGCAGATTACTAACATCAAAATTTTATACAGAACTATTGACAAGTGCAAAAGTACTGTTAAACAAAGGTTTAAAATTGAAGGATCTCTCTATAAAGCTTATCTTGCAAGGGAAACTACTCATTTTGTTCTTACTATTTCGAGAAGCAAGTGTCAAGTTTGAGAAATAAGCCAACCCGTAATGATGACGGTGATATTATCTCAGCCACCTGTCGATTTTAATTTTTAATCAACCAGGTCGAGGTTCTAAAAAATGAACCAGATAAGATTTGAGTAGTATGAAAATGCAATCTATTATGACATGTTTTGCTTAATTACCCCAAGATACAACCATATCTTAAGTAAGTTCTAAATGATGTTATTGAATAATATTGTTTAAATACTACGGGGTGAACTAACGAAAAATCTCAATTTATTGAACAGTTACTTTGTAGGACAGTGAGGTAATGGTACCATATATATGAGGTTCTCTGATTGTCTAAAAGACTATGTAAGGGTTCAATATCATGTTAACGATATAAGTACAACATAATCATTGTCACGCCTCGAGCCTACACCCTGGATGTAACACGGTACTTGAAGCCACAAGTGACCCCAAGTCAACCCCTAGTATATCATTCACTAGTATTCTGAGTGATCATGCACAGCGGAACTTGAAACAATATCATAAAGCATTTACGAGAGACAAGTCCGAAAACATAAAGTTTAAAACATTGAAATAATACCGATAAATCTAAAAATCATGTCTGACTGAAAGCCATCTAACTGAGGAGTTGCTGGGATAAGCCCCCAGCTAACTCTAAGTCTAACTGAAACTATTAAATGACTGAAGGAAAGAAATAATGCCCTCGGATGATGAGGACTCACACTTCAACTGCTGAGATGGAGAATCTGAACTGCGGCGTCTAGCGGTGCTAAGTCTGAGAACCTGCAGTTGTATCATGAAACGATACAGCATAAAAGTATGCATCGGTACTTTGAATGTACTGAGTAAGTGGGAGAAGCATAACTAGATATAAAGTCTGAACTGAAATGACATGCAATGACCAACAGAAAAGCTGAACTGAACTACTACTGTAATTTGAAATGGTCAAGATGACCCTGTTTGATGGTCATGGACATGCCCTAAGTCAGAATCACTAAGCTTGAGGTACTGTATTGAACTGAGCTAAACTGCTAGGGCTGAAACTGAACTGAGATTCTTACTTAGAAACTGGACTGGACTGACTAGTGGGAGAGTCTGTAACCGACATATAACCACGTGAGCTAGACATGGAGTCCAATGTATACGCCCCACCGGTAGGACCCAATATACCTTGCCAGGGTATAAAGGTATGAACTAAGTGATCACAAAAGTCTGGGCTCAATCAGGCCAAGTAATACTGTAACCTACGCTAGCAACGTAGTTCTGGGAACCTGGGTGCGCTGAAACCTCGACCCGCTTGGTGCTAAGTTCTACTCCCACTGAAAAACCTAAATTGAACTACTAGGCTGATAGCTCGAAACTGGGGTCCAAGACTAGTCAGGGACATATAACTGCATGTACCCTAAGAGTCTTATCGGACCAGATTCTGAAACTGGGTTCTAGACTGGTCAGAGCTACTTATCTGAAAACGTCGTAACTGTTTAAGAACAAGCTATAACTGAACTGGGGTCCTGGGGCTAGTCAGAACTATATATCTAGAATGTCATGACCGCCTAGTGGACCAAATAACTATAATCTGAGTCTGATTCTGATAACTGAGAGGCACCACTAACACCTTAGGAAATGACTGAAGTTAAACTGATTAGTTGACAATTTTCTGAAAGATTCTAAAGAGATTCTACATTCTAACTGGTCTGAACTACTAGCAGCTAATAGAGAACTCAACTTATCCCAACAACATGGGAATTTCATAATATGACAACAATTCAAGAATTAAAGAAATCTCATCCGTCAAGGCTAAAATCATTCTTATTAATGAAATAATTGCTCAACAAATATATAGTAAGAATTTCTAGGAAATTCAGCCCAAAACATTCTTCATTCACTAGATGAAATTTAATAAGCAAAATCATTATTCGAATGCTAGGGCTTAAATTCTCTTTTGAATGAACATTGGCAATTTAATTAGGAATTGATGAAGATATTATGAACAACCAACATGGATATTATTCCAGGAAAAATTAACAAAAAATAACATGGAATTCGTTCGTATTCAAAAGCTCGGGGCTAAAACTGATAAAGGAGTTATGGTAGGATTTTGGGGGACACAAGGGAAGGACAATTCCCTTGTTGTATTCCCATATAACTGACTAAAATTCACCCAGAGAAGAGGAATTGAATTGTTGCAATAGATGAGAACCCTAAGCTTGCTTGGGAGTTTCTGGAGAGGACTTTCGATAAGTTTCCTGAGAATAATCATGAGAATGAGGGGAGGAACCGTGCCAACCCTCTAATAAGTCTGAATTTACGTTCAAAATGAAGTAGTTTAGAGCTTAGGAGAATAGAAAATTACTAAATAACCCTTATAAATTTATTGGGGAAAACTATCAGGTGCCCCTAACGGGTGACCTAACGGATCGTGGTGACGGACTACGACTTGTGGTCACTTCCGTCAGGTACACTGCCTGGGATTAGGTCACCACAAGGGACCTAATGAGTCGTGGTCACTCACCACGACTCGTGGTCACCAGTCATGGACCATACTGGTTCACTGCTGATGATTCAACTCTAGACTAGGTAACGAGTCACTTAACAAGTCATTGCCATAGGTGACAACTCGTTTCACCCACTTGTCAAGTACACTGATCAACTAAGAATATTTCCAACTCAGGCCTGACCACGAGTGACTTAATGGGTCGTGGCCAGTGACCACGACTTGTGATGTCCCTCGTTGGGTACACTACTTCTCATTTTCAAAACTCACTCCTTCTTCGCATGACTGACCTAACGAGTCGTTGGGTCTCATGACGACTCATTAGGTGGGTCGTCCTGAAGCATTTCTGCAGTTTTTGTGGATTTTCTAATTTAAGTCCCGGAATTGGATTTTGAGTTTTCGGGGCATTACAATATCTCACCTTTGTAAACATTCGTCCTCAAATGTTAGAAAACACGCAGGAAGCAGAAAAATAGCACTCAAAATTTTCAAATACTGCTCATTTAACTCTAAAGCTTTCGAAATTACTATCTCCATTTCAAAATACATAACTGAACTGGATTTACTTATCATGCATACATTAAAGAACATAAAAGAGACTTGAACATCTGAACTGATTCATGAAAACTAAGTTGAGTTCTAGGGTCAAAACTATTATCTCAAGCTGTGCTGGAGCCTGTAGGGAAAAGTGCGGGTATTTGGCCATCATATCTGCTTCGACCTCTGACGTAGCTCCCTCAACCTGCTGATTTCTCCATAAGAATTTGACTGAAGCTATTTCCTTGTTCCTCAGCTTACGCACCTAATGGTCAAGGATCTGGACTGGTACTTCCTTATATGAGAGACTATCTTTTATTCCTACGTTGTCCAATGGCACAATTGAGGTTGGATCTTCGATGCACTTCTTCAAAAGTGACACATGGAAAACTGGATGTACAACTGCTAGTTCTGAAGGTAACTCTAGCTCATAGGCCACATTGCCGATACACCTCAAAATTCTATAAGGTCCCACATACCTCAGACTAAGCTTCCTCTTCTTTCCAAACCTCATCACCCCTTTCATGGGCGAAATTTTCAGGTATACCCAGTCATCAACTACAAACTCCAACTCTCTTCTCTGCACATCGGCATAAGATTTCTGACAACTCTGAGCTGTTTTCAACTTTTCTCGGATGAGATAAACTTTCTACATTGCCTCATGAACCGAGTCTGGCCCTATCAAGGTAGCTTCACCAACTTCAAACCACCCTATAGGATATCTACACCTCCTACCATACAGTGCTTTAAATGGGGCCATCTGGATGCTAGAATGGTAGCTGTTGTTGTACGCAAACTCGATAAAAGCCAGATGGTCGTCCCAATTGCCTTTAAAATTGGCATATCCTCTAGAGTCTGAATAGTCCGCTCAGCTTGCCCATCTGTCTATGGGTAAAAAGTTTTACTGAGCTTGACCTGAGTGTCAAGTCCCTTTTGAAAAGATTTCTCGAAATGGGAGGTGAACTGGGTTGCCCTATCTGAAATGATAGCCAAAGGCACCCCATGGAGTTTGACTAACTCTCAGATGTAAAGTTTGGCATAGTCCTCAGCTGAGTCTATGGTTTTAATAGAGAGGAAATGAGCCGACTTAGTCATCCAATCTACTACCACCCAGATTGAGTCATGCTGTCGGCGAGTCCGAGGTAGACCCGTAATAAAATCCATATTCACTTCTTCCCATTTCCACGTGGGTATACTGATATCTTGGGTCATGCCTCCTGGCCTTTGATGTCCTACCTTGACTTGCTGGCGGTTCGGGCACTTAGCTACATATTCAGCAATGTCTCTTTTCATACTGTTCCACTAATAAATATCCCTCAAATCGCAGTACATTTTGGTAGCACCAGGGTGAATGGTGTATCTCGAGTTGTGTGCCTCAACCAATATCTACTATCTCAACTCACCAACATCCGGCACACACAACCTGCCCTAGTAACGAAGTACCCCATCTCCCCCTTGGGAGAAAGCCTCAACCTTCTTTCTAAGAGCTGCTTCCTTAAGTTTACATAGGACTGGATCTTCATCTTGTCTGGACTTAACATCAACTACCAAGGATGAATCCGACCCTCTTTGCACTACCACGCCACCTTTAGCTGAATCCACCAATTGTACCCCTAACCAGGCTAACATGTGAACTTCTTTCGCTAGCCCCCTCTTGCCTTCCTCAATGTGAGTCACACTTCCCATAGACCACCTACTTAGGGCATCAGCCACCACATTGTCTTTGCTTGGGTGATACAGTACACTCATGTCATAGTCTTTCAGGAGCTCTAACCACTTTCTCTGTCGGAGGTTTAGGTCCTTCTGGCTGAACACGTACTGAAGAATCTTGTGATCTGTAAATACATCTATGTGAGCTCCATATAAGTAATGCCTCCATATTTTTAGCGCAAACACCACCACTGCCAACTCCAAGTCATTAGTTGGATAATTTTTCTCATGAACTTTGAGCTGTCTGGAGGCGTAGGCTATCACTTTGCCCTGCTGCATCAGAACGCAACCGAGTCCAACTCTAGAAGCATCACAATAAACAACCAACCCATCTGTTACTTCTGGCAGGGTCAAAACTGAAGCGGGTAGTGAGTCGAGTCTTCAACTCCTGAAAACTCTTTTCACACTCATCCGACCACTGAAATTTCACCTTCTTCCGAGTTAACTTAGTCAGAGGGGATGCTATAGAAGAGAAACCTTTCACAAACCATCGATAATAACTCGCTAAGTCTAGGAAACTCCTGATTTCAGTAGGAGAGGTGGGTCTGGGCCAATCTTTTACTGCTTCTATCTTATGAGGGTCTACTCGTATTCCTTCTCCTGAAACCACATGACCTAAGAAAGTCATGAACCTTAACCAGAATTCGCATTGGCTGAACTTGGAAAACAACTGGCGGTCTCTGAGTGTTTGAAGCACTATCCTCAGGTGATCTGCATGCCCTTCCTCATTTCTATAGTATACCAGAATGTCGTCGATGAATACAATGACAAACATATCCAGGTACTGCCTGAAGACCCTATTCATCAAATCCATGAAGGCTGCTGGGGCGTTTTTCAACACAAAGGACATCACTACAAACTCGTAGTGACCATACCGAGCTCTGAATGTTGTTTTCGGTATGTCGCTCTCTTTAACTCTTAACTGATGGTACCCTGACCTAAGATCGATCTTGGAGAAATAACTGGCTCCCTGAAGTTGATCGAATAGATCGTCAATTCTGGGTAGAGGGTACTTGTTCTTGACCGTGACCTTTTTCAACTGACGGTAATCTATGCACATTCTGAGGGTACCGTCTTTCTTTCGCATGAATAGAACTAGAGCACCTTAGGGAGAGATGCTGGGTCTGATAAAAACCTTGTTAAGAAGGTCTTTTATCTTATCCTTCAACTCCTTAAGCTCAGATGGAGCCATTCTGTAAGGAGGGATGGAGATGGTCTGAGTATCTGGAAGGAGATCTATTCCGAAGTCTATTTCCCGTTCAAGGGGAACTCTAGGAAGATCCTCAGGAAAAACATCTAGGAACTCACTGACTACTGGAACTGACTGAATGGTTTGGGTCTCAGAGTTGGAATCCTTGACCCGAACCAGATGATATAAACATCCTTTGAAAATGAGTTTCTGGGCCTTAAGGTAGGAAATAAACCTACCCTTAGGCGCTGAACTGCTTCCCGACCATTCTAACACTGGTTCATTCGGAAACTGAAACTTGACAATTCCAGTTCTACAGTCAACTGAGGCATAGCAAGAGTGTAACCAATCCATGCCAAGAATAAGGTCTAAGTCGACCATATCTAACTCTACAAGATCAGCTGGAATAACTTTACTCAGGACTAAGGCTGGGCAGTTTCTATACACCCGGCTTGCTCTAACTGACTCGCCAACTAGGGTGGAGACTAAAAATGGTTCTGAGAGGACCTCTAAACTGATGTTGAACTGGATTGCTATATAGGGAGTCCCGAATGATAGAGTGTCTCCTGCATCTAAGAGAGCATATGCATCTAGATGGAAGAGGCGTAACATACCAGTAACTACGTCAGGTGAGCTTTCCTGTTATTGACGGGAAGATAGGGTATAGAAACGATTTTGGCGCTGACCACCATCTGTACTTGATGTGTTAGCCTGTTGGGCTGGTCGACCTGTTGGAGCTGATGAGGTGGTGGATTGTGATCTTCCTTGCCCTGTTGACGGGCACTCCTTAAGCCCGTGTCCAAGTTGTCCACACCCAAAGCAGCCCTCTCATCCCTGAAGGCATTCTCCAAGGTGATTCCTACCACACTTGGGACAAGCTGGATACTTGTTCCCTGTACTATGAGTCTGAGACTGAGTGCCAAATGGCCCACCCCTCCGATCCTGGCGGAACCGAAAGGTTGGGGCGCTGGCTGAACTGGGTGCTGGGGCTCTCTACTGTTGTTGTTGCTGCTACTGCTGTGGGCGGCTACCATCGCTAGATCTTTGATGGCCAAAATCTGAATGACTAGTTCTTGCCCACTTTTTCTTATGTTTCATATCTTTCAGCTTCTCTGCCTCAATCTGCTGGGCATAAACAATTAGGCTAGAGAGATCCATGTCTTTGATCAGCATCGCGGTCCTACACTCCTTGAGGACCAGAGTAGATACTCCATTAACGAACTTCAACATACGAGCCCTTGGCTCGAATACCATCTCTGGAGCATACTTTGATAGTCTGGTAAACTCTAGAGCATATTCCTCCATTGATCTATTGCCCTGACGCAGGTTCATAAATTTCGCCATCTTAGCCTCCCTCAGCTCCCGAGGGAAAAACCTGTCCAGGAAAGTTGTGTGGAATTCTTTCCACTCCACTGGTCCTTCTCCCATTGACCGTCCTTCCTTCCACTGTTCATGCCAGACTTGGGCTACTCCTTTCAGCTGGTAGGCAGCCAAATCAGCACTTTTAGAGGAACTGACACCCATAATTCGGGTGATCTTTCTAATCTCATCTACAAACCCTTGTGGGTCCTCTCCCACCTTCATTCTATGAAAATCTGGAGGGTTCATCTGGGTAAAATCCCACACCCGAGCAGCAGCTTCAGACCCATTTGTGGCTACTGGAACCACTCGTTGGTTCACCTGGTTGGTAACTGTTTGAGCCAACAATTGAATGGCCGCCCTAAATTTGGCGGTAGATATGGATTAATCCTGAGGAGCTATCAGGGCTAATGGGGTGGGTTTGTTGGTGTTACCGGCCCTTCATCCATTTCCACGTCGGGGAGGCATTATTCACTAAAACGAAACAGAGCACGAGTTAGAAGGGCATTTCTAGAGTTGAACTTTAATGCATTATAAAGAGTATAAATGAAATGGAATTTTCCTAGTAACATCTTATATCCTTCTCGTCATAAGTGTGGCGTGCTTCACACCCGTGAAAAAGGACTCTACTCGATGCGCTTTCAAAATTTCTGAGGATACTCTAAACCTAGGGCTCTGATACCAAGTTTGTCACTCCCCGAGCCTACACCCTGGATGTAACATGGTACTTGAAGCCAAAAGTGACCCCAAGTCAACCCCTGGTCTATCATTCACTAGTATTCTAAGTAATCATGCACAACGGAACTTGAAACAATATCATAAAGCATTTACGAGAGACATGTCCGAAAACATAAAATTCAAAACATTGGAATAATACTAATAAATCTAAAATTCATGTCTGTTTGAAAGCCATCTAACTGAGGAGTTGCTGGGACAAGCCCCCAGCTAAATCTAAGTCTAATTGAAACTAATAAATGACTGAAGGAAAGAAATAATGCCCTCAGATGATGAGGACTCACACTTCAACTGCTGAGATGGAGAATTTTTACTACGGCGTCTAGCAGTGCTGAGTCTGAGAACCAGTAGTTGTATCATGAAATGATAGAACATAAAAGTATGCGTTAGTACTTTGAATGTACTGAGTAAGTGGAAGAAGCATAACTGAATATAAAGTCTAAACTAAAATGAACGCAATGACCAATAGAAAAGCTAAGCTGAACTACTAATGTAATCTGAAATTGTCAAGATGACCCTGTTTGATGGTCAAGGATATGCCCTAAGTCAGAATCACTGAATCTGAGGTACTGTACTGAACTGAGCTAAACTGATAGGGCTGAAATTGAACTGAGATTCTTATTTAGAAACTGGACTGGACTGACTAGTAGGAGAGTCTATAACCGACATATAACCACCTGAGCTAGACGTAAAGTCAAATGGATACACTCCACCAGTAGGACCTAATATACCTTGCCAGGGTATAAAAGCATGAACTGGGTGATCACAAAAGTCTGGGGCCAATCAGGCCAAGTAATACTGTAACCTATGCTGGCAACGTAGTTCTGGGAATCTTGGTGCCCTGAAACCCCGGCCCGCTCGTTGCTAAGTTCTACTCCCACTGAAAAATCTAAACTGAACTACTATGCTGATAGCTCGAAATTGGGGTCCAAGACTAGTCAAGGACGTATAAATGCATGTACCTTGAGAGTCTTATCGTACCAGATTCTGAAACTGGGTTCTAGACTGGTCAGAGCTGCTTATCTGAAAATGTCATAACCGTCTAAGAACAAGTTGTAACTGAACTGGGGTCCTGGGGCTAGTAAGATCTATATATCTAAAATTTCATGACCTCCTAGTGGACCAAATAACTATAATATGAGTTTGATTCTGATAACTGAGAGGCACCACTAACACCTCAGGAAAGGACTGAAGTTAAACTGATCAGTTGACAATTTTCTGAAAGATTCTGAAGAGATTCTACGTTCTAACTGGTTTGAACTACTAGCAACTAATAGAGAACTCAACTTATCCCAACAACATGGGAATTTCATAATATGGAAACAATTCAAGAATTAAAGAAATCTCATCCGTCGAGGCTAAAATCATTCTTATTAATGAAATAATTGCTCAACAAATATATAGTAAGAATTTCTAGGAAATTCAGCCCAAAACATTCTTTATTCACTAGATAAAATTTAATAAGAAAAACATTACTCGACTGTTAGGGCTTAAATTCACTTTTGAACGAACATTGGCAATTTAATTAGGAATTGATGAAGATAATAAGAACAACCAACATTGATATTATTCCAGGCGAAATTAACAAAAAATAACATGGAATTCATTCGTATTGGAAAGCTCAGGGCTAAAACTAATAAGAGAGTTATGGTAGGATTTTGGGGGACACAAAGGAAGGAAAATTCACTTGTTGAATTAGCACATACCTAACTAAAATTCACCCAGAGAAGAGGACTTGAACTGTTGCAATAGATGAGAACCCTAAGCTTGCTTGAGAGTTTCTGGAGAGGACTTTCGATAAGTTTCCTGAGAATAATTGTGAGGATGAGGGGAGGAACCGTCCCAAACCTCTAATAAATATGAATTTACGTTCAAAACGACGTAGTTTATTGCTCAGGAGAATAGAAAATTACTAAATAACCCTTAAAAATTCGCTGGGGAAAACTGTCAGGTGCCCCTGAGGGGTGACTTAAGGAGTCGTGGTGACTGACCACGACTCGTGGTCACTCCCGTTAGGTACACTGCCTGGGATCCTAAGTAGGTTGTTCGGTGCGTTTCGCAACTACACGCAAGTGCACGTGGTCGAACAAGTAGTAAAATGGCTAAAGTAAGCCAAGTATCGATCCTACAGGGACTGAACCAAGGTAATAATC
>JACEIK010001243.1:162802-176517 GCA_018107945.1 Datura stramonium
AGAATCACTAAGTATTTTATCTATGTGTGTTAATTCATCATGGTTCCCAAAATCCTAGTTGTGGAGGTTTTAGCCTCTCATGATTATAAGTAAATTCATAGCATTCATAGACATAAGCTCAAAATAATACTTACAATGATGATAGGAAGAAACTTCGCCCGAATAATGCAAAAATAAGGAAGAACAATTTAACAATTGTCTCGAAATATGAAATAAAGCCTTACAATCGTATCTCTAAACTTATATCTTCAAAACGTGTTAAGACTTAAGACTTAAAACCTCCCTTATTTCATAAAAGTAAAGGGAATTTATAGTAGTAGTTTGATGCTTTCTTGTTCCTTTGCGGATTTGATTTGGGATTGGAAGCTCCTTTTCCTAGTTGAAGTAGGATAACAATATTTATTCATGTGAATACCCTTGGTGCGCCACGCAGGGCATAGCGCCGGAGTGAATGGCACCTCGCGCCTGCTGTAGCACTGGGAGTCCGGCGCCTCGCGCCAGGCAGAGTGGAATTCATACGTCCACGTCGCACGCCTTGTAGCGCCAATATTGCTGCCATGTCATGCCAGGCAATGCATTGAGTTGGCCGCCTATCAGCTAAAATGAGTGGCCATATTATGGTACAAACAATGGAAAGAATGGAGACGAGTTGGTGCAGGTTCGGTGAAGTGGACGAGTTCGTGACCATGTTTCTGGATAAGTTCATTCTACAGGTGTTAAGTGAAGTAAAGGCCAAGAAATTCACCAATTTGAAACGGAATGACATGACGGTGCAGAAGTACCTATTCAAGTTCACTCAACTGTCAAAGTATGCTCCGGAAATAGTTGTCGAGCCAAGGGCTCGCATGCTCAAATTTGTAAATGGGGTCTCAGACTTGGTGGTTCAAGATTGCAGGACAGCCATATTCACAAATGATTTGGATATCTCCAGGCTTATAATCCATGCACAGCAGATAGAGGCGGAGAAGTTGAAAGAGATAGAGCGAGAAAGTAAGCGAGAAAGGACAAGTCAGTTTGAGTATTCACAGAAAAGATTGGGTGATGGCAATCACCCACAGCAGCTACAGAGATATCCAACACCCTCTTCATCTAGCGCTCCTTCTTCCAGGACCCCTTAAGATCGAAGGGGTGAAGCATTAGGCTCCCAGTCTTAGAGCCATGTCTCCAACAGTTCGCATTTCTCCGTGATGTCCTAAGTATGGTAAGAACCATTCATGTGAATGTCTTCTATGCAAGGAGGGTTGTTTTGGTTATTGCCAGCTGGTTCACAAGTTGAGGGATTGCCCGTCAGTGGGACGCAGGAAGGCCCAGTCCACTACATCAGCAGCTCCACCAAGTTACTCAGCTCAGTAGGGTACTACCTCAAGCACAAGTGGCGGTCAGTGCCAGAATCGATTTTATGCCCTACCCTCCCACCAGGACTAGGAGGACTCACCTGATATAGTCACTAATATATTATGTCTCTTTCAGATAGATTTTTATGCTTTACAAGATCTAGGAGCCACACTTTCCCTCTTGACTCCTTATATTTCATTCCAGTTTGATATTAGTCCAGAAATTCTCTCAAAGCAATTTTCAGAATCCACTCCAGTTGGTGAGTCAGTTAGAGCTAGTTGGGTATATAAAAATTGTCGGATCACAACATTACATAAAGTCACCTCAGTTGATCTAGTAGAGTTAGATATGGATGATTTTGACCTCATTCTTGGCATGGACTGGTTACATTCTTGTTATGCCTCAGTTGATTGCAGAACTAGAGTAGTTAAGTTTCAATTTCCTAATGAACTAGTCCTAGAGTTGAAGGGTAGTACTTTAGTGCCTAAGGGTCAGTTTATCGCTTACCTTAAGTCTAGGAAAATAATCTCAAAGGGGTACATTTTCCACTTGGTAGGGTCAAGGATTCTAGTTCCGAAACCCCAACTCTTCAGTCAGTTCCAGTTGTAAATGAGTTCCTAGATGTGTTTCCCAAAAATCTTCCCAGAGTCCCTCCAGAGTGGGAAATAGACTTCGGCATAGACCTTCTTCCTAATACCCAACCTATATAAATTCCTCCTTATAGAATGGCTCCAATAGAGCTTAAAGAGTTAAAATAAAAACTGAAGGACCTTTTAAATAAGCATTTCATCAGACCTAATATCTCTCAATAGGGTTCCCTAGTCCTATTCGTGCAAAAAAAAGAACAGTACACTCAGAATGTGCATCGACTACCGTCTGCTGAATAAGGTCATAGTCAAGAACAGGTATCCCCTAACCAGGATTGATGACTTGTTCGATCAACTCTAGGGAGCTAGCTATTTTTCCAAGATAGATCTCAGATCAGGATACCATCAGCTCAGGGTCAGAGAAAGTGACATTCTGAAAACAACCTTTAGAACTCGATATGGTAACTATGAATTCGTGGTTATGTCTTTTGGAATAATGAATTCTTCTACAGCTTTTATGCACTTGATAAGTAGGAAATTCAATATCTTGCTCTACTCTAGAATAGAAGAGGAACATGCAAACCACCTAAGAATAGTTCTGCAAACTCTCAGGGACCGCCAATTGTTTGCTACATTCAGCAAGTGTGATTTCTTGCTAAAGTCATTGGAGTTCCTCGTTCTTGTTGTCATCGGTAAGGGTATTCAAGTAGATCTTAAGAAGATCAAAGTAGTTAAGGACTGGCCAAGACACACTTCTTCGTCAGACATCAAGAGTTTCTTGGTCCTAGCCAGGTAGTATAGATGGTTCATAGAGGGTTTCTCCTCCATTGCCTCTCCTTTGACCAGACTAACACAAAATAAGGTGAGGTTTTAGTGGTCTGATGCATGTGAGACGAGTTTTCAGGAGTTGAAGACTTGATTGACTATAGCCCCAGTTTTGACTCTTCTACAAGGTTTATATGGATTTTTAATTTATTGTGATGCCTCAAAAATGGGCCTTGGATGTGTTCTTATGAAACATGGAAAAAGGATAGCTTATGCTTCCAGAAAGTTCAAGGCTTATGAGAAGAACTATTCGACTTACAATCTTGAGCTGGCAGCAACAGTATTTGCCTTGAATATATGGAGGCACTACCTTTATGGGGTTCATGTGGATGTTTTTATTGACCATAAAAGCCTACAGTATATGTTCAGTCTGAAGGACCTGAATCCGCATCAAAGAAGGTGGTTAGAGTTGTTGAAAGACTATGACATGAGCGTCTTGTACCACCGAGGCAAAGCCAATGTAGTGGATGATGCCCTCAATAGGATGTCTCTTGGGAGTGTTTCTCACATTGAGGATGGTTAAAAGGAGGTGGCAAAGGATGTTCACAGACTGGCTTGGTTAGGAGTCCGTTTGGTTGATTTAGTAGAAAGTGGAGTTGTAGTGCTGAATGGGTTAGAATCCTCCCTCATTGTGGAGGTTAAGTCAAAGAAAGATGCAGACCTAATCATACTCAAGTTGAAGGAAGCAGTCTTAAAGAGAGAGATGGAATCATTCTCCAAAAGGGGAGATGGTGTGCTCCACTACTAGGACAGGTTCTGTGTTCCAGATGTAGATGATTTGAGGCAACCAATACTAATGGAAGCTCACAGCTCCAAGTACTCTATCCACCCTGGTACCACCAATATGTACCATGACCTACGGGAAGTCTACTAGTGGAATGACATAAAGAAAGATGGTGTAGAATTTGTGGTTAAGTGGCCAAACTACCAACAGGTCAAGGTTGAACATCAGAGTCTTGGGGGTATGACTCAGGATATCAACATTCTTACTTAGAAGTGGGAAGAATTAAACATGGATTTCATTACGGGTCTACCTCGTACGCGCCGATAACATGACTCAATTTGGGTGGTTGTAGACCGAATGACTAAGTTAGCAAATTTCCTACCAATTAAGACCACAAATTCAGCAAAGGATTATGCTAGACTATGCATCCGGGAGTTAGTTAGAATGCATAGAGTCCACTTAGACCACCTCACACTTCTGGAGTCATTTTAGAAAGGACTTAGTACTCTAGGTTAAGCTCAACATAACTTTCCATCCGCAGATAGATGGCTCACCTGAGCGGACTATTCCTATTCTGGAAGATAAGTTGACGGCTTGCATGATCACCTACGTCTCATCGAGTTTGCATACAACAACAATGACCACTCCAACATTCAGATAGCCCTATTTGCGGCATTATATGGTAGGCAATTTAGGTATCCTATAGGGTGGTTTGAGGTTAGTGAAGCTATTCTAATAGGGCCTAATTTAGTACATGAAGTCATGCAGAAGCTTTAGCTTATCAAAGAACGGCTGAAAATAACCCAAAATCGATAGAAATCATATGAAGATGTAAGGAGAAGAGAGATGGAGTTTTCTATGTATGATTGGGTATATCTTAAAATTTCACCTATGAAAGGGGTGATGAGGTTTTGGAAAAAATGAAAGCTCATTCTTATATATGTTGGTCCTTATAGAATCTTGAGATGCTTTGGCAATATGGCCTATAAGTTTGGATTTTCCTGCAGAGTTAGCATTGATCTTGGGCAGAATTGCATGCCCAAGTGATACACAAATGCTTCATTTCGACTTGTTTATCTATTGGTATGTGTACATTCTCATGTGATTTTTAGTTAAATGTGAATTTATACTAACCAACATGATTAGTGTTGTTTTGCAGGTAAAAGGAAAATTTGGAAGCTAATATACATGTTGGTGAAGATCGGGAATGGACTTGGAAACAGGGAGTCGAAAGGACATGGAAGCGGCAAAAATAAGGGGCTCTGCTTGAGTGGTACGTGTCCTGCTTGCCATCGCGGAGGCATTCCACTTTTCAATTTGATTTAATTTTGGCAATTTCCGGTGGAGGTTCACGTCCTCCGTGACGGAGGCAATGCTCCACGTTCCCTCAGGATGTCCACGTTGGTACAATTACACGGAAAATCAATTTCTAGTGAAGGTGCACGATAGCCCCGTGGCACGTTGGCACAGCTCCGTGATGCAAGTCGTGGCACTTGGCCCGAGGTGGGAATGGCCGGAGCCGACTTCGAGAGAGGGTCCAGTGATACCATGTGGCACGGAGGGAGTGCTCAAGTGATGCACTCGTGCCACGTTTCTTCTTATTGGGAAAAATTCTCGATAGTATAAATAGCACCTTAGGTTTTATTTTAAACATTGACTTGGTTGAGCAAGAACGTGGAGTTACGGGCGATTGAGAGGACGAAAATTCTAAGGTTCTTCTCTATATCTTTCTCTTTTATCTCAATTGTTTGTATGATTTCTAATTGTTGATATGTTTAATCCACAAATGAGTGGCTAAATTCACTTCTTCTTGAGGTTAAGAACAATTTAGTGGAATATAATTGTTGATCATTTCAGGTATCATCTTTTCTTGATAGTTGTTCTCGATTCTTGTTTCTTGCATTGATGTTTGGCTTCAATGTTAATGTATATCCTAAAAAATCCAATTTTGATTTTGAAAGTGAAAGAAATTGGAAAGAAGTGAATATGAGTAGGATATGATCTCTTCTTAGTTTAGAAAATTGAAATTGATTTACATTCAAAATAGAAATATATCGAAAGTCTTATTAGTCAATTAAGGAATCGGGTATGTATGGCTAGAACATGAAATTCTTTTATCACAGAAGTGTAGATTAAGGTTCATGATTCTTAAATTTGATTGGAGTCGAAAGTTCCAATCCATAGGCAATAATTTTGGACTAGCAACCGACTAGCAACCGAAGGAAAGATTAACTGAATTGTATTGATAAATTACTTCCCTGCATGTTTGTTTTAACCTCAGCTTGCTCATTACTATTGTTCAGACTCGCTTTATAATTTTTCCTTAGATTCTTATTAATTAGTAAACTTAAACTTTCAAAATATTGTTTATTTGGTTGTCTGCATTCTTAAAGATATAGTTCACTAACGCTTGAGTTAATTAGTACCATAGCTCAGTCCCTGTGGGATCAATACATAGCTTTAATTAAGCCACTTTACTACTTGTTCAACCACGTGCACTTGCGTGTAGTTACCACAACACCGAACAAGCATCAGTACACCCAGTCTTCCATGTGTCTCTATTGAAGAAATGCATTGGTGATCTGACCTTAATTGTGCCTTTAGAGAGTGTTGGTGTAAAGGATAAGGTTCGTAAGTTGAGAAACAAGGAGGTCGCTTCAGTAAAAGTTTTATGGAGGAACCAACTAGTTAAGGTATCTACATGGGAAGCCAAAGTAGATATGATGGTTAGATACTCTCACCTCTTCCCTTCCATCTTAGCTTCGATATCAGGTACTAAATTCCTTCTTAGTATTCTATTCAGTTTCATGTCAGTTTCATTCTTATCAGTTCTATTCAAGTTGTAGTGTGCATCCATGTTGTATGAATTCAGTTCAGTCATGTATCTCAGTTGGGAGTCTATCAGTTTTCAGCCTATAGACTTCAACTATGGGGTAGAAACTCTTTCCCCTATCTTTCTAGCTTATTTAGTCGTGAATGTTTTCAAGGGGGAGATATTGTATCACATCAAAAATCCCTAAGGCTAGCCCCTAGATTTAAAACTTGATCATGCAAAAAACTGAGAAAAAACCTCAGTACGAGTCACAGTACGACTCGTGATGAGGTGTTACGGGTTGTACTAGGACTCGTGAGATGAGGTTTAAGAGGAATAGCAAAAATTGTCTAGTAAACCATGATTGATTTATATGTGTTGTACTAGGGGAGTACGAGTCGTACCATGATTTGTGATATGGGTTTAGGGAGTCTAACAGGAGTTGGCAAGGAAACCATAACTGCATGTCATGATTCATACCACCGTGGTATGGATCATAGTAACTAGTCGTCAAATGAGTTTTAGAGAAGTGTTTAGGAAATTTTGGGAAGCCACATATCGTGGTATGACTCGTGATATGATTGTACGGATTGTGGTAGCTCCCGTGGGATGAACTTTAGAGAATGGTTTAGGGCAGGGTCCCTAGACATGAGTGTTAGTATGGATCGTATGATCTTGGTATGAATCGTAGGTTGGGTCGTACAACTGGACGTGCAGATTTTTCAAACAGTTATGCAGGGGCATTTTTGTAAAATTCTAAGCTCTAAGCTCCTAAACTACGTCATATGGGGATATTTTAGAGGGGAATTAAGAGAGGATTAGTTGATATTCTCCTCACATTCTCTCCTAACATTGAAAAAACCACTGTAAGAACTCAAACGGTTATTCTAGACAAGAAGTAGGGCTCCTACTTCTTCTCAGAAACCTCAAGCTTCTTATCAGGGATTTCTTCTTTTGGTATGTGGGGATTTAGCAAAGGTATTCAGTTCACCCTTGTGTCCCAATTATTTTTAGAAACTCTTATCATTTTAGCCCTATAGTGAATTTTAATAATTCTTCCAGTTTCCTATGACTAATATTATGTGAAACTCATGTGTTGGCTTCAATTATATGTATTTATTTCTAGCCCTAGTTTTAGCATGATTTGTAGGTTTAACCATGCATGAGTTAAAGGCTGGTCTAAATTACTATCTTTACATTTATTATTATCTGAGCATAATTTTCTTCATGTATGCTTTAACTAAAGTAACATTTTCAGATTTTGACTATACTTAGTATTTTCCAGAAAAGACAGTTCATCAGCTTAACGTTTATTTGTCTATCAGTATTTTCTTAGTAAATTAAGTTATCAGGTTCTCTAGGCTCTTAGAACACTTCCTAGTAAGTAGTTCTAGGTTAGCCTTATAACATTAGTTTCGAGCTAATCAATTTAGTTAGTTATATTCATAAATTCAATTGGGAGTAGTACTTAGCACTAAGCGGATCGGGGTTCCAGCACACCCAAGTTTCTAGAACTACGTGCCATCGTAGGTCTTTAGCCTGCATGGGAATTAGTTTAGTGATCACACAGTGATTCCTTTATACCCTGGCAAGGTATATTGGGTCCTATCTATACGGTGTATACATCAAACTCTACAGCAGCTCATGTGGTTATATATCAGTTAACAGGCACTTCCATAGTACAGTACAGTCTAGTCCCAGATCTAGGATATGTTTATGACCCTTAATCAATTTTTACTTGTTTTACAGTATTTTCAGATGTTAGGCTATTTATAGAATTAATGGTTTCAGACAGGGTCATTCCATATTATTCCAGTGGTTTGACTTATACATTCTAATCAACATGATTTTTCTTAAAACTGCATAACTTCACATACTCAGTACTTTCAAAGTACTGACACATACTCTCTATGCTATATCATTTTATAATATAGGCTCAGGCACTCAGGCTCAGCAGTGTGGTTAGTCTCCGTTAGATTCTGTCCAACAGTATATCTAGTGGTGAGTCCTCATCTTCCATGGGCCATAGCATTTCTTCTATTTTAGTAGTATGGTTTTAGTTTTTACATTTTAGAGTTAGCTAGGGGCTTGTCCCAGAAACTCACCAGATCTCTTAGAAGGCTTTCAGACAAAGTGTATTAGTTTTAGCTATTGCTCTTGATGTTTATGAAATTTCAGTATCTTATCAGATGTTCTTGTACTTTTAAAAGTATGTCATTATTTTTAGATACAACAACTTCCGCTTAAGATTTTCTTACAGTAGTTCACTCATGCTAGAGTATTGCTATGCCATGGGTTAGCCTGGAGCTGTTCTTGGTCTAAGGCACTGTGTCATGTCTAGGGTGCAGTCTTGGGTCATGACAGTGTTCCTCTCCTTCTCCTTCAATTTCTCCACCTCAATCTACCAGGCATGAATCATGATTGGAGATATATCCATATCACTGATAAGCATAACAATCCAACACTCCTTGGCCACAACATCTGAGACCCCCTTATACAAACTTTCTCATGCAAGCCCTCAACTCGGCAACCATCTTTGGCGTATACTTAAACAATTGAGTTAATTTAAAATCTTATTCTTGAACCGTCATATTGTTCTACTTCAGGTTGATTAACTCTACAATCTTTGCTTCCCTCATCTTCCAAGGAAAGAATTTGTCCAAGAAAGCTGTAACGAACTCATCCCAATCAACAGGAGCTTTGCCTGCCCTACGACCTTCCTTCCACTGCCTATACCATATATGAGCTACCTCCTTCAGTTGATAGGAGGCCAAATCTGCACTCTCCTCTTTGATAACGCTTAAAATACACACCTGAAGAAATATAATATGGTCATTGTCAATAAAGAACCCAACTAAAGTTGGGGTCGATCCCATAGGGAATATGTTCAAGATATTGACTAATGCTAGTATTTACGCTTTTAGTTCAATTATTTAAGGGGGGTTTTAAGAGAAATAATTAAATGATAGTATTGTTGAATGGTGTTTTTATCAAACATATGCGATTAACTTAGAAAGTGTTATCCATGGCTTCTTAACTAGGTCGGGTTATTACACTTGTGATCTATTCCAATACTTAGCCTGTAAAATTGGTAAACTATGTTAATCAAAACGGCTGATTCACCCCTATTGGATGACTATACTCAATCATCAGGTCAGGTCTCATAAGCGCTTTCAACTAAATTTTATCAATAATTCAAATTAACCTTCCTATGACTGCAACTCAAGTTATTCAAAAAAAATTAGTTTCAAGGCTTTGTTGTCTTTCTCTTTTCCTAATCTCTACTTATCTAGGTTCAAGCAAGAAGAGAATACGGGCTAGTCCTAATGTTGTGCACCATTAAGAAACAATTAACATGAAGAGAAGAATAATATAATCATCCGTATTGGTTTAAAATCACATTGTGTTAATCCTAATTCATTATTTGGCCATGGTTCCCACATCCCTAGTTGTGGAGGTTTTAGCTACTCCTATGTGGAAGCAAGAAATTAGAAATCATGGAAGAAATCATAATTAACAACTTATAATATTGAAGGGATAAAAACCCAATGATCAATTGCATTATAAATTTTGAAAATCAGGAACTTAATGATGAACTTTGCTCAAGGTTTTCGTGTATATTGTTCTCCTAGTGGTGTTGGAAAACTCCAAAAATATGATTACAATGAAGAGTATCAGATCTATTAAAGGAAAAATGAAAAAAAAGTATTTATACAATTAATGAAATCCTTTCCTAAATTAATAAAGACTGCTGCACCGGGATGACCTACGAATCGTAGCATGATGTTATGAGTCGTGGTCTGCACTTGTGGTATGATTTGCAGCTTAGGGATCTCTCAGGTATGGAGGGAAGGTACAACTCATACCCGATCACTACGGATCATAGGTGTAAGTCGTGGTTTGAACTTCAACTATACAACATCTCTAATGATCCTTCTATGGGTCCTTCCTACGACTCGTACCATATTGTCACGACCCATGTAATCAAATCATTCCCTCATGGTGTCATTTGGCTATTCCTATGAATCTTATCACGAGTCTCTGGTATGACTCATACAATGGTGTCACGACTTGTGGCATCTGGTCTTACCATGAACTCTACATTTGGCCAATTTCTGAATCTCTGCTAGGAGCACCAAGTACGACTTGTAGCCAAATGTTATGGCTTATACTGTGACTTATAGCAAGCCATTTTCTGCACTTTTACACTTCTTTTCTGTAATCCAACTCCGGCACTGATTTCCCTAAAAACACAGTAAAAAAACCTCATATTTGTATAAACGTACCCAAGTTCTAGCATCTTTTCTATGTTTTAACCATCGAAAGTGTCATAAAACCACAACACATCAACACCATCAACTTAGAACTTTTGTGTATCCTCAGGCAAACAAAATACTACTACACACCCCATGCTTAACTAGAAAGTAAAATAGAAGAGTCACAACCAACAATGTCAAAATTTGTACACATGATCACTATCAATTATCGACCCCTTTTCTTTCAAAAAACTCAAAACCAAAACTGTTGTGTACACATGCAACTAAAACTCAAGACACAAAGTGATCTAAATATGGAATCAAATTATCAACAGACAAATGAGCAATCACTTCTGCTATTTACACAGACAACTGGCAGTGTGTAATACAACCCATGTACCCTCACAGAAAATGAAGTCCTAAATACTCACAATGATATGCATATAAGAAACTGGTACTAGCAACAAATCTCTCATTCTCACAAAGAAGTTCAAACACTATACATGTGATGCCATAGGCTAGCCCTTATTTTCTCTACTTTGGTTCTTCGAAAAGTCAGGTTAGGATCACTATAGAACTTTTATTCGGCTTGTAATGTACGCTTGGGTACGGATATGGTAAATATGGATAAAGTGACTTATCCTCCTTGGAAATACACAGATTCTAGCTCCACTTCTACCTTTTCGTCTGTTTTCTCCCTTTTTCCATTTTATTTAGCTTTCAACTTGTACGTGTGGTTTATTTTTCACTTTTTTTCTTTTTCTATGACTTTCTTTGACTTTCAAAGTTTTCTTTTTCTTTTCTTTTGTTTTCTTTTCTCCTTTATACCTCTTTCACACCACACCCAATTTTTTCACTGACTAGCTTTCTTCGTTATTTCCCCCCACACAATCTATGCACCCCTACTATAGCCACTCTCAACTTAGGCATTTTGCCTGAGTTGAGGTTCACAATGTCAAAGGACATACTAGGGCCAAAACAGGTTCATTATAAACAAGTGGGAAGGTGAATGGGCTAATCAAAGAAAGTGTCAATTTAGACTCAAACATTGGATTAAAGGATACTTATTTCATTAGGTTGGGCACTTTAAGCTTAAAAGTGGGCTAAATCCAAAAATGGCCTATGATCCTTTCCTAACTAACTATCCTCCTACCTAAGTAAATACTAACCATATAATTTATAGATTACCTACACAATGTTGAACTAAATAAGAACCTCACTCACACATGGTACAGGGTTATGTCACACTACCTATCTAGTTCATGTACAACTACATTATAGTTGTTACACCCGTAAGTTTCTAACGATTAGTCAGCCTATTCATATGTTGATTAAGAATTTTAGAGTGCAACACGTATGAGATAGGGTTTGGGGAAAGGTTGAACGAGCTCGGAATCGAGATCGCGAGAGAGAAGGCCGGAGCAAGCTGCAACAGGGGCGGCGTGTCACGGACCCCCTCCCTCCGCGTTGGGCTCTGTGGAACACCCGTAACTTCTGTGATGGGGTCCATTCCACAGACTCTTGTCCACTGCCTCAAGTATATATAAGTTCCTCACTTTGATTTTATGTTATTTTCCTAAGTTCATACGACCAGAGAGGGAAAATACGAGGGAACAAATAAATTTCATCCGTTTACACTGTGAAATGCTACCCGAATTCAAATTAACTTTGGGTGTTGAAGTTTAAGGTTGTAGGGAGCATTACTACGGTGTTAGTTTCGTGAAATTCGTCCGGCTAATCGTAGCCCTGCAGAGCCAAAGTTTTCAGAATTGCGCCAAACTAATTTCTATACGATCACAGGCTTCATGTAAGTACTTCTCCCTACTGAACTTTTGAGAAATTATATGTTTTCGATCGTGTTCTGTCAAGCTGAAGTATAGTTGGCATTTATATTGAAAGTTATCGATTTTGCCGAATTTAGTACTGAAACTAGTTTCATTTTCCCAGTAGTACGATTTCAACTAAAGAAAGCTATTCAATATGAATTTGATACTCGCCAGTTAAGAAGCAATCCTCAATATAGGTATGTTAAGGAAAATCCCTTCGGCAAGTTAGGTTCTTCAGTATCATGACTCAGTGTGAATCCCAGAAAGAATACCATAAGCATATTTGTAACGATTAGCAGTAGTTATTAGTTGAGATCAACATTTCATGTTTACTTTGGGATTGACTATGCCCTATATAGCCCTGCATAACCAACCCCAGGGTGACTAGCTGTGTTGACGCTCGCAAGTGGCTAGATGATGTCGCTCCGAGTAGCGGTATATCATCAATGAGGGATGAAGATAAGCTCCGAGGTCCTCATACAGTCCATTCCATGGCTGGACTACTCTTACGCCGTATCAGCACACCCCGTCGAGTTCGGTACCCGGGTACAGACAGCAGGAGTCCACTAGACTCAGACATAGCTATAGTTCAGGGGCTGAGCGGGCTCAATTGCAGACCCAGGGGATGGGTAGGACGGCAATAGTTATTAGATGACGCAGTATGACCTTATTAGGTGTATATAGATTGGTGTACCTGATCTTGGAAAGAATTATATGCCCAAGTGATACTCAAATGCTTCATTTCGTCTTGTTTATCTATCGTTATTTGTGCATTCTCATGTAATTTGTAGTTAAAATGTGAATTNTTCATTTCGTCTTGTTTATCTATCGTTATTTGTGCATTCTCATGTAATTTGTAGTTAAAATGTGAATTTATACTAACCAACATGATTAGCGTTGTTTTGTTGGAAAAATGTAATTTTATGAAGCTAAGATGCATGTTAGGAGAAATCGGGAATGGACTCGGAAGCGAGCAGTGTAAAAGGCCACGAAAAAGCAGCAAATAAAGGGGCTCCGTGATGGAGCCGTGTCACGCTGCCATCGCGGAGGCATTCTACCCCGGATGATTTAATTTGGCCAAGTTCTAATGGAGGTCCGCTTTGCCTCCGTGGCACGTTAGACATAATTACCTGGAACATTAAATTCCAGTGAGGGTTCGGTTGGCGTCGTGGCACGTTGGCAAAGCACCGCGTTTCATGCCGTGGCACGCTGAGGAGTTAAAGCTGGAGGACCGAATTCCAGTAAGGGTTCGCGTTTGCTCCGTGTCACGGAGGCAGTGCTCCGCGATGCACTCCGTGACACGTTGCTTGTTATTCCGGGAAAAATTTCCACTAGTATAAATAGCACACT
>JACEIK010001243.1:219442-256674 GCA_018107945.1 Datura stramonium
CTCGTACGTTCCTTGGCTTCTGTAGAATTGACTAAGTATTTTCAACTGGCACGACTCGTACCATAATCTATGACTCATGATTGCCTTTTGCATCTGGAGTTCTGCCATGTTTTTAAGAATCACTGAAGAGCCGTGAGTTCCACACATACAAAGAGACTGCTTGTGCAAATTTTCTCTGAAGATTTCCACGACTCTAGTTATAGCTCGTATCATCTTAGTATGGCTCATACGGAGTCTTACTTTGCCTTCACATTGTTTCATCCTTCTGAGTTCTTCCACGAGTCTCAATAAGACTCGTACAATCGAGGTACGACTCGTACTGAGATTGGTCCTTGGCTGATTTTCTGCACTTTTATGCATCTTTTGCACATTTTTGCTCCAACACCTATTTCCTTGAAAACAAAGTAAAATCACCTCATATCTATATAAAAAAACCTAATATCATGCTATTTTCTAAATTTTAAGCGCCGAAAGTGCTGTAAACTCATAACAGATCAAGAGGTAGAGCTTTAAGCTCTATGATGGGTGGCACTTCGACTGATGATTTTACTGGAGGGTCGCATGATTTTTCAGATAAAGGGCCTGAAGTTCTAGGACCCCATCCCAACCAGTGCATTTACCATCTTCGCGTGCCCTTGTATACCATCCTTCTCAATGTTTATAATTACAACTACTAGTGTCTCAACACCCACCCTCTCCTCCAGGAACACCAGCAACCTATTATCATCCATAAGGCTGGTCACAGAGGTTGATCTCAAGTTAGGAGATTTATACTACTTTGGGTGCTTGGCCCTTGCCAAAAAATATCCTGAATAAAACAAAACAAAACAAAACATAAACATGGGACTAAAGACTAAAAGTTAAATAAAAGCAATTAATCCAATCCTAAGTTGTATTACCCGGCAACGATGACAATTTTGATAATGCTTAAGTTACACCTCTAAAGAAGTAAAACACGATCATTGTGTCATGCGCCTAGTCTATACTCTGGACGGAATAGGGTACTTGAAGCCATAGGTGACCCCAAGTCAACCCTTGGTCTATGGTACACTAGAATTCTAGGTAAACATAATGGAGGAAGCTTTAAAATAATATCATAAGACATTCATGAAAGTAAGTCTGAATGACAAAGTTTAAAATATCTGAACAATACTGATAGACTGAAAACCACATCTGTGTCTGAAATCCATTTGACTAAGGAGTTGCTGGGAAAAGCCCCCAACTAACTCTAAATCTAACTAAAAATAATAAAGGGAACTAAAATAAATGAAATAACGTCCTCAAAATAGAAGGACTCACACTGTTGCAGTTGAGAGAGAGATCTGAACGAAATTGGCTAACGACGCTGGGTCTGAGAACCTGCGCCTGCATCATGAAACGATACAGCATAAAAGAATGTGTCAGTACTTTGAATGTACTGAGTAAGCAGGAGAAACATAACTGAATATAAAAGACTGAACTGAAAAATGACATGCAATGACCAACTAATATACTGAACTGAAACAAATGAAGTAAACTGAGATGGTCAAGATGACCCTGTCTGGTGGTCAAAGACATGCCCTAAGTCTGAAGTACTGAGTCTGAGATACTATACTGAATTGATCTGACTGAATTGAGCTGACTAGTGGGAGAGTCTGTAACCAGCATATAACCACGTGAACTAGACGTGGAGTCCAATGTATGCGCCCCACCGGTAGGACCCAATATACCTTGCCAGGGTATAGAGGCATGAACTGGGTTATCACAAAATTCTGGGGCCAATCAGGTCAATAAGTACTGTAACTTATGCTGGCAATGTAGTTCTGGGAAGTTGGGTGCACTGGAACCCCGGTCCGCTCGGTGCTAAGTCCTGCTCCCATTGGAATACCTAATTGAATACTAAGTTGATAGCTCAAAACTAGGGTCAAAGACTAGCTAGGTATATATAGCTGAAGGTACCCTGAGAGTCTTATCAGGCTAGATTCTGAAACTGGGTTCTAGACTGGTCAGAGCTGCTTATCTAGAAGTATCATAACTGTCTAAGAACAAACTCTAATCTGAATGGGGTCCTAGGGCTAATCAGAGCTATCTATCTAAAGTGTCATGACCACTTAGTGAAGCAATGAAACTAAGTTCTGAGTCTGATTCTGCTAACTAGGAGGTATCACAGACACCTTAGAGATTTCTGTAGTCAAACTAATAAGCTGACAAATTCTGAACAGCACTGAGGAAATTTTACATTCTAACTGAACTGAACTATTAAGCAGCTAACAGATTATTCAACTTATTCCGACAACACGGTAATCAACAATATGTTAAAAATTTCAAGAAATAAGGAAATCTTATCCGACAAGAAGTATTATAGTTTTCTCATTCGTACCAAGGCTAAAATCATTCTTGTCAAGGGAGTAATTACTCAACATCTAAACAATAAGGAATACTATAAAATCATCCCAAATCACACTTCACAAACCATGAGGAATTTAATATATAAATACGTTTCATTCGAAAGCTCAGGGCTAAGACTGATAGAGAAACTATAAGAGGGTTTTGGGGGACACAAGGGATGAACTATTCCATTGTTGAATTCCCACATACCTGGCTAAGAATTCCCTTGAGGAGGAAACTTGAATTTCTGAAGTGGATGACGAACCCTGGACCTTACTCTAAAAGTTCTTAAGAGAAACTCTTCGATGCTTTTTGAGATTATACGTGGGGAATGAGGGGAGAGGCCGTTCATTCCCACTAATAGTCTTAAATAATGTCTAAAATTATGTAGTTTAAAGTTTAGGAGAGTAGGAAATTACTAAACGACCCTCAAAAAGTCGCAGGGAAAAACTGGTCGTCAGTCCTCATGGGTGACCTGGGTCGTGGTACGACTCATTGTCACACTCGTTGAGTACACTTCCCAATAATCACTAATGGTCACCACGAGGTACCTAATGATTTTTGGTGAGTGACCACGACTCGTGGTCACCTCTCGTGGACCACACTGCCCAAACCCTAAAGTTCCCCATGGGTGACACCACGACTCGTGGTGACCCATAACAAGTCATGGTGAGGACTGACTCATGAGGTACACTGCCTAACTCCTTAATTTCTGACCCTGGCCTGACCACGATTCACCTAACGGGTCTTGGTGGAGGACCACGACTCGTGGTGACACTCGTTAGGTACACTGACACCTCCTTTCCATTTCTCAATCCCCCTTCACACAACTAACCTAACGAGTTGTTAGGTCTCATAACGACTTGTTGGGTGAGTCATTCTGAGGCATTTCTGCAGATTTCCAGTTTTTTTGTTTTATGTCTATTATCTACTCTTTGATTTTTCGGTTGGGGTCGATCCCATAAGAAAAATTGTCAAGATATCGACTGATGCTAGCATTTACGCTTTTAGTTCAATTATTTCCTAAGGGGGGTTTTAAGAGAATTAAGTGAAAGTGTTATGGAATGGTGTTTTTATCAAAGATATGCAATTAACTAGGGGAGTGTTCCCCCTGGCTTCTTATTTAGGTTGGGTTATTACACTTGTGATCTATTCCAATACTTAGCCTATAGAATTGATAATCTACGTTAATCCAAACGGTTGATTCGCCCCTATTAGATGACTATACTCTATCACTAAGTCAGGTCTCATGAGCTCTTTCAACTAACCTTTATCAATAATTCTAAATTAACTATTCTATGACTGCAGCTCAAGTTATTCAATGAAAATTAATTTCAAGGCTTTATTGTCTTTCTTATTTTCTAATCTCTGCTTCTCGAGGTTCAAGCAAGAAGAGAATATGGGCTTGTCCATACTCTTCACACCGTCAAGAAATAATTAACATGAAGAGAAGAAAAATACAAGCATCCGTATTGGTTTATAATCACATTGTGTTAATCCTAATTCGTTATTTCATCATGATTCTCACAACCCTAGTTGTGGTGATTTTAGTTACTCATAATTGCAAGTAAGAAATTAGAAATCATGGAAGAAATCATAATTAACAACTTACAATATTAAAGGAATATAAATCCAATCATCAATTGCACTATAAACATTGAAAATCAAGAACATAATGATGAACTTTGCTCAAGGTTTTCATGTATATTATTCTCTAAATGGTGTTGGGAAACTCCAAAAATAAGATTACAATGAAAAGTATCAGATCTCTCAAAGAAAAGATAAAAGAAAAGTATTATACAATTAATGAAATCGTTTCCTAAATTAGCAGGGACTGCTACACCGGGATGACCTACGAATCGTAGCATGATGCTATGAGTAATTGTTTGCACTTATGGTATGATTCGAAGCTTATGGATCTCTCAGGTACAAAGGGAAGGTACGAATTTTACCTAGTCACAATGGATCATAGGTGTTAGTCGTGGTTTGAACTTCAACCATGCAACATCTCTGATGATCCTCCTACGGGTCCTTCCTATGAGTCGCACCATACTGGTACCACCCATCCAATCAAATCGTTCCCTAAGGGTGCCATTGACAGAGGATGGTAAGTTATTGCCACCTTATGCTTTACACCAAATTTCTCAAGTAGAGTTCTGAAGAGGCGATTACAAAAGTGCGATCCACCGTTGCTAATGATGGTTCTAGGAGTACCGAATTTGGCAAATATATGCTCTCGTAGAAATGCTGCTACACTTTCCCTTCATTGTTAGGTATAGCAATGGCTTCCACCTATTTTTAGACATAATCCACTACTACCAAGATATACTCCATCCCGTATGAGCTCACAAATGGGCCCATGAAGTCAATACCCCATATATCGAACAACTCAACTTCCAGAATTGGGGTTAATGGTAGCTCATGCTTACGAGTGATGCCACCTTGTCGCTGGCATTGGTCATAAGACTTGGAAAAATCATACGTATCCTAGTGGATTATGGACCAATAGTACTCGTATTGAAAAAATTTATGCGCAGTTCGAATACCATTGTGATGACCCCCAACCAAAGATGAGTGGCAAGACTCAAGTATATTCAACATCTCAACCTCTAGCACACACCTACAAATCAACCCATCCGCACAAATATGAAACAAATAAGGTTCATCCCAATAGTTCCTCCATGCGTTAAACAAGAACTTCTTCCTTTGATGCGAGATCAGATCTACCGAAATCATATCACTTACCAAGTAGTTTGCATAGTCATCAAACCATGGGATCAAATCTTTAGATGCAGCCAACACCTACTCATCTGGGAATGCATCATCAATTTTAATCTCATCTTTAAATCTTGCCTCTGCCTCCAACCTGGATAAGTTATCAACCACCTTATTCTTGGTCCCCTTTCGATCTTTTACCTCAAACTCAAATTCTTGTAAGAGCAACATCCATCTGATTAGACTTGGTTTAGAATCCTTCTTTGACATCAGATACCGCAATACCGCATGGTCTTTATGGACAATCACCTTAGTTTCGAGCAAATATGCCCGAAACCTTTCGAATGCAAAGTCTACTTCTAGAAGCTCATGTTCAGTCACCGTATAATTCTTCCGAGCTGCATTGAGTGTCTTACTGGCACAATAGATTAGGTGAAATATCTTTGCTCTCCTTTGGCCTAAGACAGTACCGAGGGCCACCCCAGTGGCATCACACATTACCTCATATGGGAGAGACCAATCTAGAGCTATGATAATAGGGGCTGAGGTGAGTCTTTCCTTCAGGCTTTCAAACGTGCTTCATAAAACACGAACTTCACCTCCTTCTCAAGTAATTTTCATAATGTTTGTGCAATTTATGAGAAGTCCTTGATGAACCTCCTATAGAATCCTGCGTGCCCCAATAAGCTCCTGACACCTTTGATAGAAATAGGCGGTGGCAATCCTGCTATTACCTTAATTTTTTATTTGTCCACCTCTATCCCTTTTCCTAAAATTCTTTGGCCTAACACAATCCCCTCTTTGACCATGAAATGACATTTCTACCAATTTAGGACCAGATGAGTTTCTTCACATCTGCTCAGCACTTTACTTCGATGCTCAAGGAAATCTTCAAATTAGTCACCCACAACTAAGAAGTCATCTATAAACACTTCAGTGGTGTCCTCCACTATGACTGAAAAGATGGATATCATGTAGCGCTGAAATATGGTCGGTGCAACGCACAACCCAAAAGGCATCCTCCTAAAAGCAAAAGTCCCATAAGGACAGGTAAAGGTGATTTTCTCTTGATCCTCTTGGGCTATTGAGATCTGGTTATACCTCGAGTAACCATCAAGAAAATAGTACAATCCTCTACCTACTATAGCCATTTGATAATCTCTTTCTTAACCACCTCTTGCATTGGTAGATTCAATCGTCTATAGTGCTCTATGCTCGGTACACAGTTTGGCTCAAGCTAGATTTTATGGGTGCAAATGCCAGGGGAAATACCGAAGATATTAGCAGTGGTCCACCCAATTTCCTTTTTGTATCTCCTCAATACTGAAACCAGGGCCTCCACTACTAGTCTACAAGATCTACTACTATAATCACTAGTAGGGTGTTGTTCTCCCCCAGAAAAGCATATTTCAAATGTGGGGATAGAGCTTTAATCTCTAGAACTGGTGGTACCTCGACTAACGGTTTCACTGGAGGAGTTTCCCTGTTCGTTTAATCAAGGTCCAACTTCTTGGGTTTGAAGTTGTAGGACCTGTGTCACGACCCAAACGGAGGCCCGGATTGTAGACACGGGACAAGGGACCCCGAGAGACCCCAAGTCAACCCATGGCATAAGCATATATCTAACTCATTCGATAAACCGAAGGAAAGCATCAATATAATATTAGCGGAAGTCTAATTCAACATCACATCAGAATAACATCTAAAGCTAACACATACATAAGTCTGAAAAGCCTCTATTCTGGACGAGTTGATGGGACAAGACCCCAACTAACTCAACAATACTGAAACCGGAAACACATAAAGGAAAATGATAGTCTAGTCCTCGAAGGATTAGGACTCACCCATGCGAGCAGATACTAACTCCAGAAAGCTGTCTAAGAACGAATCTGAAGCTGTGAGATTGGTCTTGTATCATTAAATGATATATAATAGAAAGTATGCGGTCAGTACGTAGAATATATCGAGTATGCAAGGTAAGTAAAACCGCTTATGTAAAATAAATCATTTAAAACATTTCATAACATATCAGAAGCTTTCAAGTCTGAGAGGAAGGACTATACGCATTCATTCTGAAATAGAAATCTTATCATGACATGACCATGCATAGCTTTATAACATCATGACTGACTCAAATGACTCAAAGCTGAAACATAACATTTATGATAAAAGTTGAGTAATGAGTCAAACCTTACTTTTAATACATGCATGATTAAAGTAATAATCATGAGTAATGAATATGCAAATCTGAATCATGTAGACAATAGGAGACTCGTCGCTTAACCGAAATACCACGATAGAGCTTATGTGGTCCCGACTATCACACTCAAGTGGCCAGAGCTGTCAAAAACCTTGTCAGGGCTAAGGACGCTATGATGATATCAATATCAAGATCATGGGCCATTTGGGCCGGGGATATCTCACAAAGGAGGTCCCAATAATATAATTATATCAGCCTACGTTGGCGCGTAGTTCTGGGGCATAGGGTGATCGACCCTTAGCCCGCTCGGTGCTAGACTATTCTCCCAAAATATGCAATGCTCTACATCGTATATAACGAAGCTCAACATCATCTATGGACAAAGCTCAATAACGAAATCATTCATAAACTCAACATCTATGAAACAAAGCTCAACATTGTCATTTGACAAAGCTCAATAATGGAATCATGCATAGAACCGATATTGTATGAAAACGAAGCTCAATAATACATACATCTCAATTATGAATTCACGCATATGATAAGCTTTTATTTTGAAACATACCACAATCTCAAGTATAAGTGGGAGCATCTACTCCAAAATTATGTGGTAAGCTTATTTCGGGAAATTCATCATTTTAAATCAACATCTGGGCATTGCCTAAAGCTTTACCATACTTGGATCTACTCAATTCATTTTGAAAAAAATATCATAATGATGGGTAGCTTTAGAAACATTCTTTTCATCATCAAATCTCATCATCATCATACATTTATCATCATTCTCTTCTTTCATGAACTTCTCATCCATGGGCATTTAAATTTCATAATTTAGAAAACAAAATTTTGATTGAAAATAATTTAAAATCTGCCTATGCTTCACAATTCATCAATATAAACATTATCTAATCATACCCATGTATAGAGATTCAAGAATCATGCAATTTGATAAAAATCCCATACTTGATCATAGGAATTTCTCATACTTAGCTAGAGATTTGGGCATGTGTGAGGAAGAAAACACCCACTCATAACCCTGCATACCTGGAATGGATTGATTCCACTAAATCTTTGCTCACCCAAGAGGAAATTGGATGGAAACCTTGAATACTTGAATCACCTCTTCAATCTCTCAAGCTTGCATGCATGTAATGAATGACTTAGAATAGGTTTTCCCCTCCTTAAACCCACTGAAACGAGCCTTAAACGATGTAGTATAGGCCCCTAGGACTTAGGAATTACAGAAAAGCCCTTACTAAAATTGCAGAAATTTGCTGACTGCCAGTCCCCATGAGTGACTGGACGACTCGTGACCAGGGCTAACAACTCGTGGCCCAGAGTTGTGGAGTCTACTACCCAGTTCACTCAGGGGGCCCTATGAGGGACCCCACGAGGGACCTCATGAGTCGTGAGGTTTTACCATGACTGGTGGTCATTCTCGTGGCCTCATCCAATACCTTTCCAGGCCCTGCTCGACCACGAGTCGTGAGGTAACTCGTGGTCACTCGTCATGAGCCACTTCACGAATCATTTTGTGACCTGGTGCGAAATTTCAGTTTTTTTTCCTGGTTTGACTCCTGGGTCTGATCCTTAACTTCCCGGGGTATAACAACCCCATTCCCACTAGGGCATTGACCATATTTGTGTATACCTAGACATTATCCCCATCAAAATTCATTAGGACGGCTGCCAGTGTCTCAATACTCATTCGTGCCACCATAGGCACTAGTAGTCTCACGACCTCCATCCTAGTTCTTACAGAGGTTAGGGTTTCCTGGATTTAACCTAAATCTAAAAAAACAAAAGAAAAATGTAAGCGATAAAATAACGACTAAAAGTTAAACACAAGCAATTAATCTAATCCTAAGTCATATTCCCCGGTAGCGATGCCACTTTTGATAATGCTCAAATCACACTTATGTAAAAGTATGACGTGGATGTTGTCAATAAAGACCCCAACTAAGGTTGGGGTCGATCCCACAGGGAATATGTTCAGGATGTAGAATAACGCTAGTATTAAATATTCTTTTAGTTCTATTATTTCCTAAAAAAGGGTTTTAAAGAATGAAACACATAATAGTATGATTGGAGTCGTTATCAAGTTGATGCAATTAACTAGGGAAGTGTTCCCCATGGGTTCATAACTATTTTGAATTTTACACTTGTGATCTACCCAATATTTAGCTAGTAGAACTGATAACATAGATTCAACAAAAGGACTAGTTCGTCCCTATTGGATGACTGTACTCAATCACCGGGTTAGGTATCTTTAGTGCTTTCACTTTAACCATTATCAATTTGTTCCAAATTAACTATCATGCGCCCGTAGTTCAAGTTATAAAATGAATAATAAAATTCAAGGCTTTGCTTTTTTTCTCTTTTCCTGATATCTACCTTTCTAGGTTCAAGCAAATAGAGAATTCGGGCAAGTCCTAACATTGCGCTCCATTAAGAAAGGTTTAATATGAATAGAAGACAATACAAGCATTCGTATTGGTTTAGAATCACTTTGTGCAAACCCTAGTTGGTTAATTCACCATAGTTCCCATAGCCCTAGTTGTGGAGGTTTTAGCCTCTCATAATTGTAAGAAAAGAATAAGCATTTATTGAAAAAAACATAATTAAGAACTTGCAATAAAGATTGAAATAAAAACCCACTTTATTATTACACAACTCAACTTTGATCCGTTCAAGAATATTTGAAATTAATTCCAAGAATGTTTGAAAACTCAAAATGAATCTCCAAAAAGTCGAACTCTTCTCTAAGAAAGTCATTGTCTAACAAAAATAACCTAGAAAAGTATTTATTTAAATAATTAGAAACCTTTCCTAAATTTTTATAAAAACTAATAAAACTATTGTATCCTTCTCATACGACTCGTAACTTGATCATACGAGTCATAGCTTTACTCATACAATGCCTGACATCTTTGAATTTCGTTAAGTGCTGGGAGTTGGTATGACTCGTACAATGCTCCTATGCGTCATAAATTCCTATCGTGGTCTGAACTTGTGATTTTTGGTATCTTCTGAATATTTCCACAAGTATCTTGCTTTCACGACTCTGTCACAACTCAAACATAGGCCCGGATCGAGACACGGAACCTACAACCATAAATGGCTCCAAGTTGACCCATGGTATGAACATAGCGGAAGTCTGAATATTTAAAACATCTGATACAACAAAATACATAACTCTGATTCGAAGTTGAATACATACTAAGTCTGATAAACATCTAACATCTTGAGGAGCTGATGGGACAAGACCGCAACTAACTTGCTAATAAACTCAAACTAAAAGATGTTGATAACAACTGATAAAAATGTCCTTGGAGGATGAGGACTCACTAACAAGATGGATATTCTAACTTTAGGAACTGACTAGTGACGGGGATAAACCTGAACGTTTGAGACTGTATCATGAAATGATACGGCACAGAGTATGCGGTCAGTACTTGGAATGTACCGAGTATGCAAGGTAAGTAAAGCCGCTAAGTATGTAAAACTGAAATCATGCATATCATAAAACATTTCATCATAAGATGTTGAGAGTAAGGCTTGCATGCTTTTATCTGAAAACATGATTTAACATAACTAAATATCATAACTGAATCAAATGACCCAAAGCTGAAACTAATAATCATAAGTAAAACTGAACATTGGGTCAACCTGCTGAAAACATAGTATCATGATTGATGAACATGAAAAACTAAAAAGGGTGCTATCATGATATCGATATAAAGTTGAAGGCCCCTCGGGGCAAGGGAAACTCACTAGGGAGGTCCCAAGAATCTAAACATACCTACGTTGGCACATGGTTAACTAAATCCTTAGTCTACTCGGTGCTAGACACTACTCACAAAAACATGCATATGCTCTCCATCATTTATCAATGAAGCTGAACCATCGCCTTTTGATAAAGCTGATCATAACAATGTTTATATAGTCTACAAACTGGACATGAGGAGCCTTGACTCAAAACATACCACAAGATGAAAAGTGGGTGTTTAGACTCCAAAACTATATGGTAAGCTAATATCATGAAATTAAAGTAAATTAGGAAACATACTTCATCATATGGTCTTTCCCAAACTTAAACATTATTTGAAATAGACTTGATAGACAAAATCATGGATATAGACATAGGTAATTCGAAATCATATTCTCACCATAGGCATTTTATCATACTTGAAAACATAGATCATAGTCTCAAATCTTCATGAACTTACATATTTGGGAATCTTATTTTTAACACTTTGAAATAATAATTTTTAGTTTAAATCATTATAAAACATTCCCATGAATCTTAAAACAATATTACAAACGTGAACAGGATCGACCCGTGATAGATACATAGAGAATTTTCACAAATTGGGTTAGAACCCCATGTAATCATCAACCTTGAATTTCATGAATTTAGAAGAGGATTTTGGAATGAGTTTGAAGGAATATTACCATTCATAACTCTACATACCTGGGTACTTTGATTTCACAATCTCCCTTGAAAACCCAAGTGAATTGAGGAAGAACCTAATGAATCCTCTAGCTTGCTCTTCAATGAACTCCTTAATCTTGCATGCATGGAATGGAAAGGCTTAGGATAGGCTAAGCACTCTTAAACCCTCCTAACTAGTCTTAAAACAACGTAGTTTAAGACCTAGGGGCTTAGGAATTATGAAAATTCTCTTACTAAAATGCAGGGAAATTACTCACTGCCAGTCACCACGAGGGACACCACGACTCGTGGTGAACCTGACAACTCGTGGTGACCAACCCGTGAAGTCTACTGCCCAACTTCCAAACTCCAACTTTGCATCCTTACCACGACCTACTCTACGAGTCATGGAGTTACATCACGACCCATGGTGCCTACCGTGGTCACCCCCAGACCACGAACCTTTAGCCATCTTCCCTTCCCTTCACGAGTCACCTAAAGACTCGTGAAGTCACCCCATGGGTCAATAGATGACTCTTCCAATGGCCCAGGAAACATTATCCTATTTTCTCCACTTGAACCCTCGAGTTTGATCTTACAGACTTTTGGGGTATTACAGACTCATGGTTGCCTTTTGTACCATGAAATCTGCCTTTCCACCTACTTTTTGAACTTTACCAGGGCTCTTTACCACTAGTTGTAGGTGGTCATCACGAATCGTAGTTACTACCCTTACTAGGAGACAGTTCCAAGTCTAGCCTTCTAAAATTTTCTACGAGTGCTCTGGTATGGCTCGTACCACCAAGGTACGACTCGTACTGAAGTCTGTCCTTGATCCAATTTTTGCACTTTTTTTCCTTCTTTCACATTTCAACTCCATCACATAATTTCCCTAAAAACAAAGAAAAAGTGCATCATATCTGTATAAAAACACCTATGATCATGCATATTTTCTCATTTTTAAGCATCGAAAGTGCTATAAACCCACAACACATAAGCTGGTTCCAATTACATTTTTCATTTCCATTTCTTATTCCTTTGGCTTTTTGGGGGAGACATTTTCTGCAAATGCATATAGCATGAGTTAGAAGACTAAGGAGAGTCGGACTTTATCGCACGATATGGAACATGAAAGAAGGAAATTTTTCTAAAACATATCGTAGCCTCTCTCTCATAATGACTCCAAGCTAACCCATTGCATGAAATAATACTACTAAAATTTGATTTAAGATAGACTTAGGAGAAGTAATTTAACTTTAAAAGAAAGAACATCTCATAGAAATACTGCGATAACTAAAAATTTAGTTATAAGCCAAAATACTGGGACATACAACTAAAAACACTAACTATCACAATTCGAGCTATGACCCCGAGCCAAGATACGGGACCTAGAACCACGAATGGCTCCAAGTCGACTCATGGAATGAACATAGAAACTAAAAATCATATCATAAAGTGGAATATGATAAACTGAAACATGGGTAAGCGGAAGTCTGAATAGCATAGCCATCATATGAAGAGTCAAAACTAGATAAAGCTAAAAATCTACATAATGTCTAATAAGCCTCTAACATGTCTAATGAGATGATGGGACAACATCCCGAACTAGCTTGCTAAAGTCTGAAACTGGATATAACCATAATGAAACGCTAAGCTGAATGTGCTCGGAAAATGAGGACTCACCAACGATGGGGACTGAAGTAAACTGCGAGGAGCTAGACTAACTCGAAAAACTGAGTATGATCGTCCGGACCTCTATCATAGAATGATACATCATAGAATATATAGTCAGTACTTGGAATGTACTGAGTACGCATGATAAGTAAAATATGCTAAGTAAATATTTATTAAAGTCATGCTTATGAACATAAATCATAAGATCATGAGAGTAAGAACTGCATACTGAAATCTGATTCTTAAACATGTATAGTCATAAGTTGAATATCACATCTGAATAAAATGAACCAAAGCTAAAAATAAAAATCATATGACTTGTCATAGTTGAAATCATAAGTAAAATCTCATAAAATGATCATTGTGTCAAACCTACTGTAAAACATACTATTATAAGTCATAAACATGAATAACTGAAATCATGAGAAATAATGGGAGACTCATCATAACTGACACCATCATGATAGAGCTTACATGATGCCCCAACTATCACACTCAAGTAGGCAGAGCTATCCAAAACCTTGCCAGGACTAAACACGCTACCATAATATCGATATCAAGCTGAAGGCCTCTTGCGGATGGAGAAAAATCTCTTGAGAGGTCCCAAATAAATATATATAAACCTACGTTGGAGCGTAGTTCTGAGAGCAAAGAACGTTGGAACCCCAAACCTACTCAGTGCTAGACACTACTTCCAAAAACATGCACAGTTCTCATTATTTTGCAATGAAGCTGAAATTATAATAATATGCATAGTCTACAATTTAAACATGGGGAGTCTTGACTCCCAAAACATATTATAAGATGTAGTGGGAGTCTTGACTCCAAAATATATGATAAGCTGATCTTATTAGCCTTGGCTAAATCATGAAAACGTATTTAACTTGTGTGGACTTTCACAAATCTTAAAATCATTCATAATTGAAATAGACTTCATAAGTCAAAATCATGGATTATACATGGGTAATTTATAAACATTCAAATCATGCTAGATTTCTCATCATACTTGAATGATGAATTATAAACTTGACTTTTCATAAAACTTGTATAATAGGGATTAATTTTCTAAAACTTGAGATCATGAATTTCTAACTATTTTGTATATAAAATCTGCCCATAAATCTTAAAAATGATTCGAAACATGAGGGGAATTGACCCATAGAAATATCATAGAGAAATTCATGAAACTGGATTAAAACCCTATAAGAAGATCATAAACTTGAATTCATGAACTTGAGGAGAAATTTAGACATGAGAGTGAAAGAAAACTCTCATTCATAGCCCTTCGTATATGGGTAAATTGATTCTCAACTTGTCTCTGAAAGCCCAAGAGATTTAGGGAAAAATTGATAGAACTTCTAGATTGATCTTCCAAGGAAATTCAAAGCTTGGCATGCATGGGAAAGCCTAATGTCTTGACATAGGCTAAATCCTCTTAAAACACTCATTTCAGGACTTAAAATGATGTAGTTTAGGACTTAAGAGCTTAGGATTTACGAAAATACCCTTAATGAATTCGCAGGAAAAACTGCACTGCCAGTTTCTATGACCCATACCATGAGTCATAAAATCCTTCTATGATTCATGGTTTGCTCCCGTAACTAGCCCCTTCCAATTTTCTCCAACTCTCTAAAGATTTCCACGACTCGTACCACGGCTCGTAGTTCCTTACTACGACTTGTACAATCGCTCGTAGGATCAGCATCTGAAAAATCCCATGACCTGCTACGACTCTTGACCACGAGTCATACCTACACACCATGACACCTGGTTGGGAGGGTGAACTTCTGGCTCTCCACCATGGGTCATCCTACAACCCGTACGATCACCCTACGACTTGTATAATGAGTCGTATTGAGGAAAAACTTCCATATTTTCTGCTGACACACTACTTCAAATCCCGAACCTAGACTAAGAGGCTTTTAGGGTATTATACTAACTTTCTATCTGAAAGCCTCTACTAACTGATAAGCTACTGGGACAAGTCCCCAGCTAACTCTACAAACTTGAAAACTGAAAGTATTACTAAAACAACCTAAAGGAACACATCTTTAGCCCTCGAATGATGAGGACTCACCAATACTAGTTGATCAAGTTCCGGAATGTTTCTATCATGAGGCTGAGTTTAAATACCTGGATCTATATCATGAAATGATATAGCACAAGAAGTATGCAGTCAGTACTCAGAATATATTGAGTATATGAGTTCATGATATAGCACAAGAAGTATGCGGTCAGTACTCGGAATGTAGTGAGTATATAAGACATGAAACTAAAGTATAAAACATGCTAATAATATAAGAAACTGTACTTAATACATAACTATATGTATAAATAGAACTGAAGTATAATGAACCTATCTGAGATGCATAGATACTGACATTATATGATAGTCTAGAAACAGTTGACGAAAGTATAAGTAAAATTGATTTAAGGGTCATGTACATGTATAATGAAAACTGAAGCTGTAACTATAAATGAAAATTAGAACATATCTGAACTATGCTAAAGCTGAATGTATTGTGGGATAATCTATTAATCGACATATAACCACATGAACTAGATATGAAGCTCGATGTATACACCCTATCGATAGGATGCAATATAGTTTTCCAGGGTATAGAGGCATGACTGTCTGAATTCACCATGAGCCCACTCGGGAAAGGGAGACACTCTCATCCAGCGAGGACCCTTATTGTGCTTGCGATCTCACTGCCTTGGTCACCATTTCCTCGCCTTGCCTCTACCATAGTGGTATCAAAGCCAACCCATCCTTTTATAGGGAGAAGCAGTTTAGTTAGCTATGAGTGAGTCTTTTCCATCTAAGTCCAGCCCTTGTAAATATCCATCTTCATTTAGTCCGTGTAAACCCCTTACCAAAGTACATATGTCTCCTACACTTAGAAAAACTATTTCTTGTAAATATAACTATCTTTACGAAGTAGATATACTCCTAGATGAAAATAAAATGTGTTATACCTACTTACCCCTCCTAAATCCTTACCCTTCCTTTGCCAAAAAGATGATCTATCCATGGTTACAAATTCGTTCCCTAGTCCAACATAAACCTAAAGGAGTAAAAAAATATGTTGCTGCTTCAGTACTAGATCAACACCCTATTCTTGCTACTACAGAGGAATAGTTTATTACTCTGCAAATTCTCGATGATTTTCAAAAGAAATGAAAAGATCAGGAATTTACTCATATTCATTTTGGTGCTGTCTGAATAGGCTTTTCCTATCATGGAAGGAAAGGCCAACCCGTTATTGCCCGCTTTTCACTCCTTGATACCTGATATCAAGAGTACCAACATGCTAATTCATAATGAGTCCATCCAGCTCCAGTCATACTCCATAATTTCTCTTATAACAACCATTTGAAAAAGATGGTGTAAGCCATGTACCCAAAATACCGAAAAAAAATATTGTGCTATCCACTGGAGAGAAGCTACAAACAAGCGATATAGAGGCTGCCATCAATTGGCAATCAGAAAAAGCGATCTTCCAAAATAAAGTGCTGACCAATATTGGCAATTCCCTCAAGAAGGTTTCTCACACACAAAACAAGATGATGAGCAAGGTGGAAAACATCAGACATTATGTAGATTATCAGCTTTGTCAAGTGTTGTCTCTGTGTTATGTGGTTATGTTATTCAGATTTTCGCTTATTCATGTTTCAATTATCAGATTTTACTTAATGTATGTTCTTTAGTTATCATGTTCATGCCATGGATTGACTTGGAGACATTCATGGTTCTAGGTCCCGTGTGTCTGTCCGGAGTTCCAACTCAGGTCGTAAAACTACCCGTGCTATATCCGTAGTTAACCCCTTTAATACGTATGAGCCTATTTCTTTGACTAACCACATCATGAGTCGATTCCCTTTTTTTTGTATCCCGTGTTGATTTGATCCAAAAAAGTCCTCGTACACTTTAAGATAGTAACTATGGAAAGGAAAGACTAAGCAAAAGAAGAAAATAAAAATAGAATAGAATATTAATTGGTAGGGTAATGAAGATGTGGAAAGAAAAAGAGAATAGAGAAAAAGAGTGCTCATGCGAAATAATGCTTTGCTTGTTGCTAGTAAGGAAGAAAGCTCACAACTACCAAAAGAAAGAGAGAGAGAAGATAAAGTGAGAAAACATCATTGCTAGTAGCAAATCAATTGATGAAAGGGAATTTGAAAAAAATGAAAAAGGGAGAAGTTAAAGGAAGCTTAAGCATGAAGTCAGAGAAGCGAGGTTGGTTTAAGAAAAATAGAAAAAAACTAAAGTTGATGTCTTAAAGTGCTTAGGAATGGTAGTCATTATTTGCCAAATATCCCCTACCTGTCCCTTAGACAACATTACAACCCATGGAAGCCCTTTTGGTCCTACTTTCTCGATGCTTGGTTGATGAAACATTGCATTAAGGGCAAGCCTATGGTATGTTTTGTGTGTTTTGAATGTCTTTGATAGTGAGTGTGTCTTGTTGATGTGCCCCCAATAATTGTTATGACTATATATGAGCAGAGGGCACTATTAAATGGTGAGGGCACATGATGGTGGGAATTTGAAGTACTATGAATTGCATTTGTTACACATAATCATATTGGCCTTAATTTTTATGGAGATTCAGTTTTAGAGGTTTGTTTCAATTTAAGTGTCTTTGATCTTATAACTCTTATATATATGCATGTTGAGTGAATTGCAAGTCATGATTAAATTTTCTAGCTAACTTGGGTGTGAGTTGATAGAGTTAATTAGTGTTCCTCCGCTGAAATATTGAAATAAGTATAGTGAGTTGTTTGAGGACGAATAAGGGTTTAAATATGGGATGGTGTTCTTGGACGTATTTGTACGCTTGCTTACCGCATTATATCCATATTTATCCTTTTTTGGAGAATGATATTCACTTATAGTTGTATTTTTTAATTGAATAACTCTTGATTATAAACTAATAAATGTGATTAGTTATTTTATAGGAAAATATCGTGGAAATTGATCCGAAATGAGCTAATGAGGAAGCTTTGGAGCAATAGAACAACTGTGGATGTATTTCAGGCCAAAATTAAGCTGGTGCTATGGCTGGCACTGAGCCCAATAGGCCAAACTTCAAAATATAAAAGGTGCAGCAGGTTGGTGCCTTGTGAGATGTGTACTGTGCTTGATCTTAAACTTCAGAAGGAGAAAAATCATCAGGGCAGTTTTATGATAGGCGCGTCGCGCCTGCTCCAGAACTTTAGAAGATATTTTATCCAGGAGATAAGCACATAGGCGCACCGTGCCTGAGGCTGTCCAGAACCAAGATTTTTGATTTTTTTATTCCAAACTTATGTATGGATTAGGGGTTATTAATTTTCACTACTATATATATGATCCCTAAACGTTTTTAAAGGGGTATCACTATTCTAGCGAGAACAAAGAGACAAGAGAGGATTCACCATTAGGTTTCTCCTCTTTTTTACTTTTTCAAGTCATTACTTTGTACAAATACTTTAATTTATGAGTTTTTTTTATTAAGCATGCCAAAAGCACGAGTATTTTGTTATAATTGAATTGACAAAGTTAGTTTATCATATTGGTTGTTCTTACATTCTTGTTCCTACTATTTGATGCTTGATCACCATTAAAATAAATCTATAATCTTATTGTGAACTCAGAAGAAGAATCAAGTAGATAAAACAACAAATATAAGGAGAAAGATCTCTTCTTACGTGAAACTGAGAATTAATTTGTGAATAGAATAAAAGTATACCTAGAATGCCTTTGAACATGAGAGAAGCAACTTCGTTCACATGTATTACTCTTGATAATAGGAATATAGACTAAAATTATATGTGCATAGGTGATTAGAGGTTTGGAAGACCATAATCATATTATTAACCTTATAAATCAACAATTAGATGAACTAAACAGACAAGGAAATTGGATACTAGATATGATTGCTGAATAAGGTCATAATCTTGGAATATTTTTCCAATAGTGATCACAAATATTTAACTACTTTATAATCTTTATTTTTGTCTTAGAATAAACAACAAATCAAAGCACCCTTAGTTACTTTTCGAAATTTATATTACTTGTCGAATTACATGCTCAAAAAATAATTTTTTATTATGAAAATTTTCAGTTCCATTATCACTTCTAACTATCTTCACCAATTTACCAAACTTTAGGTCAATTAATATAAAGAAATACTTTAAAGTTTGAAATACTTCCTTCTTATAAATCAATAAAAAAATCCATACTTCTCAGGAACGATCATCAACAATAGTGATAAACTATGAAGCACCACAAGAAGAAGGAATCCTATAAAGTCCCCATATACCACAATGAATCAATTCAAAAGTCTCAATAGTCATATTATTGCTCAAATAAAATGAGTTTCTAGTCTGTTTCGCCCGTTGAATGACATCACAATCTCTATTCAATCTATCACTAGTTTTCTTAAGACCTAACACAAAAATTAATTTGGTCACTTCTAATGAATGATGTCCCAATCGCTTATTCCAAGATCAAACCAGTCCACAACTTCCACCTTCATAGCTTTTATATGCGACACATACTGAAAATATTAAATACCATCTCGACGTTCACCCGTTTCAATTAGTTTCATCGATGCGGGGTCCTGTATAACACACATAATTTTTATTAAATAAGGTATCGTAATTCAAATAATCAACTAGTTGCGATACATAAATTAAATTGTAGGTCAAACCTGAAACATGAAGAGCATCCTCCAACCATATCATATCGTTTAGCTAGTTTGATTGAATGCTCTTTGGTAGCCACCGAGTTGCTTCTATTCAGTTGTCTAATAGGTATTGTAAAATGTCTTGTTGATCGCATAATCCTTTCGTTTGATTGTTCAATAGACTTGTTCAAGATCAACAATGGGTCCTTAACTAGTAGGTTATACCTCACCGTTCTATACACTGTCTCATCCTATCCTATAAGAAAAATGTACCTTTTCTTCACTCTTGGTCTCTTAAGCCGATCCAAATTGCATGTGAACGGTGGGATCTGCTCATAATTTTCCAATTCTTTCAAAACTTCATCATTTTCCTTTAGTAATCAACTATTTTCACACTCTTCTGTTTGCACTCAACGAGTATTGCCTTCAATTGTTGATTTCGGAGACTATTGACAACAACAAAGAAATCTGGGATACATGCCTACAATTCTTTGGCCTCTTTCCCATGCGATATAGTTGAGCAAAAAATTGATTCAATGATGTTGCAAATTCATGACATCAACAATAAATTAATATTCCATCAGTCTTCCAGATCTACAGATTCATCGATTTTTTTATTGATCCAACAATGAAATTGAATTTCTGCAATGCTTTTAAGGTCTTCCTCACAGACCTGGCCCATTCTTCTAAGTTTTCACCTTTCAATTGGACTCACAATTTCAGGGTTGTTATTCAACGTAATATCTTAGCGAGAAATGGTCCTTCTTTGATTCTTATCCTCATTGACAACAACCCATTTTCCATTGTTCCAACCATAATCATGTTGTCTAGTATTTTTCTATTTCCTTATTAGTGCGGCTCTGATACCATGCTAAAAATAAGGAAATCAAAAACATGAAAAAGGACCGCAATATTTGAAAGAATTTTCTATACTTTCTCATTAGCAATACAATTTATTTATATACACCAGATAGGCCTCCTGATATTCTAACCCTAACCTATTAGTTCCATAATTCCTTTATTACTGTATACATAATACACTTATTTAGATTTACATTTAATAATAGCACATATCCCCACTCCACCACACACACACACACACACACTACTTAATAAAGGTTAACTAATTCATGTTCTTACCTCATAAAATTTGATTATTTATGATAAATTAAATTAATTTTCATATAAACTGTTACACCCCATAATATTTCCGGCACCTAGATGGCCTATTCGAACACTGGTTAAGCATATTTGGAAGCCATACGTGCTAGAAAAAGGCCCGAAAAAAGATCGGACGAAAATCCTGTCGAACCACCGAGGAAGGAGCCGGGGCAGAGCCCCTCCGCGATGGCGCCGTGTCACGGAGGCGGGGCCACCGCGTTGGCTCCGTGACACGTTGGGCCTGTCCAGGCCCAAGTGGCGACAGTGCCCGAGCCTTACCGGAGCCCAAGTATATAAAGCCCCCACTTGATTTTTGATGATATATCATTCTTATAATTTCCGAAACGTAGAAAGGAAAGAGACGAAGAGGATTAATATATTATCATCGGAATTACGACGCAAGCGTGTCCAAACCTAAATTAACCTGGGTACCGAGGTATTTAGCGTGAAACATTCTACGGATTTTATTCATAATCTGACCAACGAATCGTCGAGCTACCGGACTATGGCAAGTAGACCACTGCTCCAAACTAGTGTCTATGTGCTCCTAGCAGCAAAGTGAATACTTCTCCTTACGGACCTCACGAAAAATAGCAGTTTTCGACCGTCGTTTGATAAGCCTAAGTTTAGGCTATAAATATATTGAAAGTGGCGTCGTCACTTGGGAATAATGTCAATTATTTAGTACTAATTGACGTATTTATGAATGCGGTTATTTCTTGATCTTGGCCAGGAGCCTCGTCAAACACGGTTGGTAACTTCCGAGTTAAGGTATGGCAGTTCCCTCGGCAAGTTAGAGGTTTTGGTCGTATAAATCATAGTAAACTCCGTAGTGAATTCTCGGAGTTGAATGTTGAAGTATTGTGCAAGGATTCGGTAAATATGGTTTGCATTAGTATCGTGAGTTCGAAGGTTAGTAAGCATCGCCAAAGGAAGTTAACTTCCGAGATTCGAGTATAGCCTATTGTATGATTAGCAAGCATGTTATAGAATAAAAAGATACGAGATTTTCAGAATAAGTTCATAAAGTAAATCGAATAGACAGACATTAATATGGCTATAAATTAGCCATTCGGACGGAATGTTATCGGCTACGAATTAATAACGGTTAAGCAAAGACCAGTGTTATAATCGGTAATGAATCGTATAGTACGAAGCGGTGAGAATAAGAAATCGAGATTTCGGATAGTCTTTTGATTATACATGTTGCTACTTATATGTGCTGCTTGTTTGTTGAGACTTGATGGCGTGAGCCCAGCTTGTGACGTCCTCGCACGCCACCAGGTTGTGTCGTGTCGCCCTGCGGCGGAGGTTACATACTCAGGTGGCATGTAGTCCCGACTTGGACGAAAGATGGGATGACTTTCCCCATATCGGTAAATCAAGCCTCTGATCTGAGCAACCTGTTTAGTATGTGTCGAAGTGCTTGTCGATGCGAGATATTCCTTTGTTATGTGTTCAGAGCAGTGCATTACTCTGTTTAGGTAGCCTGTTGAGTGTTCGAGGAACCAGACCCTATCTGTTGCGAACCAGCATGCAGAGTCCTCCGGAACTCACGGTTACTTATATCGGAGGCCAAGGCCCAGCCAGGAGACCCGGGGCGGTAGAGCTCACAGTGAGCGAATTGAGTGGAGTGACTTATTTTTGGTGGTTTGGCCGGGTAGGGGTATATAGATTGTTTGCTTTCTTGGTGCCATCAGAAACTGTCGAGGTTCGTATTGGCTCTTGCTTGCTACTTGTATATCTATTTATGTGCTATGTACTAGCTACTGAATAGCGAGCCCGTCGCGTGAAAGCTTGATTGATTCATATCGCTTCTCAGTTGATTATCTCCTACTATACGAAATTTCTAGTTATGCTATCTATATTAGTTGTATTCGGTTATATTATTTGATTTCTTTGCATACTCGGTACGGCTTGAGCAGCGCTGATGAAACGCTCATTACTTACTACTTGGTACTCGCCAGAACGAGGCGTCCTGGTGATTCGACCAACTATAAGTCATCGCTCTGTCATCGGAGTATGTTCCGGAGGTGTAGCTCTTTTCCTTTTGATGTACGTATGGGTAGGTGGGGGCCATATGCGATCGGTTCTATTATTGTGTGTAGAGGCTTGCGAGATTGTATATATTATCTCACAGTAGTCGGTTGGCCAGTGGTGCCAGTACATGCCTGATTCGTTATAACTATTTAGTATTTACATTTTTATGTTGGTCGTGTGGGGCTTGGTTGTGAGTAGTGAGTGACTTCTTTGTCACATAGCCTTACCGTATTCTTTTGTTAAGTTTCGAATGACTAAACGACATAATAGTGGCCTTGTCGACACTTATAGGTTTCATGATATTAGAATGTTTAGTTTAGGCTGATGCATTCGCTTCGAGTGGCTATAGGCTTGATTGGCAGGAGGCTTTGTGTTCACGGCCTTTATATAGCCCTTTGTTTCCCGGGAACTGAGATAGAGCTGCCGAGCACCGGATGTGCCTAGGCCCACCGGTGCAGTCCAGGAGTCGCCCACAGAGGCACAGGTGGCTCATACCCCCGGGCGGGCGTGACAAACTTGGTATCGAGAGCGAGGTCGTGTCCCAAGAAGAGGTACGCAAGCCGTGCTAAGTAGAGTCTTGTCTATGGATGTAGTGTGCACCACATACACGGCCGAGGAGGCTACGAGGCATGATAGGATGGTTACTCTTCTTTCTTTCGGTCTGATCGTGTTATAGGCGAGTGCGGTATAGGAGTTGAATCCACTACAGAAACTTATACGTATTCTTTGTTTACGAATAAGAATGGCAGAGACCAGCGACACCGCCACGGGCGAAGATTGGAAGCTGCAATGGCGGGAAGGCCTGATGGAATGCCTCGGTTTGAACAAAATCGGCCCGATCACGAGGGGCGACATAGAGGCTTCATCCTGGCCATCTCAGGCGATCCCACTCCATCGAGCCATCGAGCCCCACACGCCCAGTGCTCCTGACGCGCCAGCCATCCATCGGGAAGTCCAGTGTATTTGTAGTTATGTTAGCACAGATGATAGCCACCTGGCGTGGTCAGCGCCACACAATAGCAGCGAAGTCTTCGAGTGGGTCAAGCGATTCAGGAGTCGAGTTTTAGCCTTCAGGTCCCATGATTCACGAGGTCGAATCGGCGAGGACCTGGGACTTTAGAATCGAATGCGAAGATTTTCCAGGTTGTCACATGTGACCCCTTAGTCATTAGAAGTTAGCAGTGTTTGATTCTGGAGATATGCTTCTCTGTTGTAGAAGTTGGGAAAGGTCAGAGGCAGAGATGTTGCCCCTCGGCACGGGACGAGCACTCAGGCGCCTCTGAACCCATTACTTCCACGAGGAATCAGCCAGGCCCGGATAGATTAGTTTTGCACCTAGAGCGGGCGAGGAAGCGTACGTGAGTATGCTTTCTGATTTGACTCCTTAGCTCGCTATGCTCCCATTTGTTGATACTATGCGGCTAGAGTTCACGAATTTATTATGGTTCGAACAGGAATTTTTGAGAATTATCTGATGGAAATTCTTGACCGCCAAACTACGGTAGATGCGGTCGAGCTAGAAATGTGGAACTTCGATGCCATAATGGGTATGGATTGGCTAGTGCCATGCTATGCCAATGTGAAGAATGTTGGACAGAGCGGTGGAATTCCCTTTCGGGGGAGGGCGGTGCGCGGGAGTGGAAAGGCGGCACAGCTACACCAAAAGGTAGGTTTATTTCCTATCTTCGGGCGAAGGTAATGTAAGGGATGTATTACCACCTAGTCGAGTTCATGATGTCTGAGAAGAATCTCCGACACTCCGATGCAATTGCAGTGGTGAAGCGAGTTCCCGATGTGTTTCCAGGAAGGAGTTACACAGTATTCCCGAAAAGGGAAATAGATTTTTCTATTGATTTGTTACCCGGGAACTCGGCCTATATCAATTCCTCCCTATCGTATGGCTCTAACGAGAACTCGGAAAGTTAAAGGAAGCGTGACATTGCTAGACAAAGGTTTTATTAGGCCGAAATTACTTCACCATGGGGGTGCGCAGTTCTATTGTGAAAAAGAAAGATGGTTCACTGTTATGTGTATAGATTATCGGCAATTAAATAAAATTCTGATGAGGAACAAACACCCGCTTCCCGAGAATAAATAACTTATTTGATGTTGATTGCAGGGAGCCGAGATACTTTTCCAAGATTATTGCGATCAGGATATCACGGAGTTCGATCGTGAAAGATGTTCCTAAATGGTGTTGGGGCAAATGGTTTTACAATTTCTAGTTTTGTCCTTTGGGTTAACGAATGCCCAGCTGATTTTCATAGACTGATGAGCAGTATTTTCCAGACCTTTTGGACACATTCGTGATAGTATTTATTGATGATATCTTTGGTATTCTCGCTTTGAAACGAATCACCGGGCTCATTTACGGACGGTACTCCGAATTCTCGAGGGCCTTGATTACTGCTAGTTCTCTAAGTGAATTACGGCTTAATTGATGGTAGCCTCTTTAGGAGCACGTTGTGTTGAATCTTGTGTCTGGTGTGCGTAGAAAATAGAAACTTGATCAAAAAACGTGGCCTAGGCCTACCACTCAAGCGATGTCAGTTTACGGGATTAGCGAGTGTCTGGTGGTTTGTTGAAGGTTCTCGACTGTCATGACACCTCGACCAAGCGGCGCGAAGGCAACAAAGTTTCGGTAAGACGAAGGCGTGCGAAGTAGAACGAGAACTCAAGAGCAGTGCTCTCACGCCCGGTAGCATTGCTAGGAAGGTACGAAGGTTATTCGGTGTATTGCGAGCCATCGGCGTCGGGTTGGGTTGTATGTTGATACGGCATGGGAAAGTGATTGCATATGCTTCCGAACAAGCGGAAAGGCGAATTACCCTACCCATGAACTGGAGTTAGCAGCAGTGATCACGCCTTGAAGATGTGGAGACATTACTTGTATCGCGTCCGTGAACATTTTCACGGGTCATGGGAAACCTCTGATATAACTTCACCCGAGAGAGTTGAACATGCGACGGCGTCGCTGGTGGAATTGCTAAAAGATTACGGCGTGGATATTTTGTACCACAGGAAAGAGCAATGTTGTAGCAGATGCTCTCAGTCGTAAGTCAGAGTGAGTTTGGCGTATTTACGGCCGGCGGCCCAGGAGGTAGTCGAGGAGGCTGTGATTAGCTAGCCCAGCCGTTCGTGTAGCCGAGCTTCGAGAGGACAATAGGCGATAGTTCGGAATACCATCGTGTCATCATTAGTAGTGGAAGCTAAGGAACGTCAAATATGAGGATCTGACCTAATTGACTTAGGACTATATTACTTTGAGGGAAAGCGCCGAGATTTCGAGTAACTTGAAGAGATGGAGTCTTTGCGTTGTAAAGACCGTCTATGTGTTCCGGAGATGTTTCAGGCCTCCTTGACCAGTTATGAGCAGTATATTGCGCAGCTGTCCTCTGCACCCGGCGCGACAAAAATGTACCATGATATCAAAAGAAAACTACTAGTTGTGAGGTATGAAAAGAGAAATTGCTGAATTTGTGTATGTCTAATTGCTAACGGTGAAACGGAACATAGAAGCTTGAACGGGTTAACTCGAGGACATAGATATTTGTGCCTCTGCAAAATGGGAAAGCGATAAATATGGACTTTATTGGCGGATTTCCCCGCACTAGACATAGGCCTTGATTCTATATGGGTGATTGTCGACGGGTGAAATCAGCTCTACGCTGGTAAGGACTACTTTCTCGGCCGAATTATGCCGAGTTGTATATTCGGGAAATAGTCAAACTGCACGGGGTGCCAGGTGTCCATTATTTGAACGAGAGAACACAGGTTTATGGCTAGATTTTGGCAGTCGTTTCGAGAGGATTGCAGGTACCGCGAATTAACTTAGTACCGCATTCCACCCTGGAGCAGTCAGGCGGGCGCGCACCATTAGCAGCTCGAAGACATGTTGCGACGTGTGTGCTAGATTTTGTGGTAAATTTGGGATGAGCAATTGCCCCTAATCGAGTTTGCTTATAATAATAGCTATCACTCGGCTATCCAGGATAGGCGCCTTTCAAGGCTTTATACGGCTAAAATGCAGATCACCGATTAGCTGGTTTGAAATAGAGGGAATCGGCGTTGATTGGGCCGAGTGTTGTTTAGCGGTCAGTAGAAGGTAAAGCTTATCGAGAGAACGCCTATTGAATGCACGTGAAGTCGCCGAAATCATATGCGGATGTGCGCGCGAAACCTAAGTCGATGTGAATAATTGGGTATTTTTAAGTGTCTCAGATGAAAGGGGTAGTGAATTCGGCAAGAAAGGTAGCTCGAGTCCAAGATTTGTTGGACCATATCGGATGCATCGAAGAATAGGCCAAGTGGCGTATGGAAGTTGAACTTGCCTCGAGTTAGAATGTGTTCATCTAGTCTTTCATGTATCCATGTAAATGCTTAGGAGACCGTCATGATCCGGTCCCGGGATATCCAGGATTACGAAAGAGGCGGCCTCTGAAAGAGGTTCATTAGCTATTCTCGACGGGCAGTCGCAGTTGAAACCAAGATATTGCGTACGTGTCAAGTATTGTGGCATAACGAGGAACCGAGAAGAGATGACGTAGGAGGTGGAGGAAGATATGGCCCCAGATATCTCCTTGTTCAGGCCTGTAGTCGGGCGATAGGTATGTCAGTATTTTTATCTTATACGTACCTTATGGTTGTATATGTATGAAATATGAGAAAGATTGATGTTTAGCTATCAAGTGAATCTTATAATATTGTGGAGTACCTGTATTGGACTTTTCTACATTTCAAGTTTTTGGGATAGTCCATATTATGAAACTCGCGAAAATTTTCTAAATAATAAGTTGAGAAAGTTGAGAAATCCTCTAGATAGTAGTTTACATTCGAGGCAGATGACTGCAAGGGGGAGAATGTTACCCCATAAAATTCCGGCCCCCTAGATGGCCTATTCGGGCGTTGGTTAAGCATATTTGGAAGCCATACGTGCTAGAAAAACACCGAGAAAGATCGGACGAAAATCATCGAACCCTTGCGGAAGAGGCCCAGGGCGAGGCCACTCGCGATGGCGCCCGTGTCATGGAGCGGGAGCCCGCTGCGTTGGCTCAGTGACCGTTGCCTGTCGAGCAAGTATATAAAGCCCCAGCCGGTTTTGATGATATATCATTCTTATAATTTCTAGAAAACGTAGAAAGGAAAGAGAGACGAAGAGAATTAATATATTATCGTCAGGTCTGGCGCAAGCGTAGTCCAAACCTAAATTAACCTCGAGGTACCGAGGTATTTATTGAGCAGCAGCGAGCATTCCTACAGATTTTGTTTCGCGAATACGGGCCGACGAATCGTCGAGCTACCGGACTAAGGTAAGTAGAATTTCTCCAAACTAGTGTCTATGTGCTCCTAGTAGTAAAGTAGATACTTCTCCCTTACAGACCTCACGAAAAATAGCAAGTTTTCGCTGTCTTTTGATAAGCCTAAGTTTATGCTATAAATATATCGAAAGTGACGTCGTCCTTCAGAATAATGTCGTATTTAGCACTAATTGACGTATTTATGAATGCGGTTGGGAGAATTTCTTCAGATCACCGGCGAGCCTCGTCCGAAGGTCGAGTAACCCGAGTTAAGAGTATGTAAAGCAGGTTCCTCGGCAAGTTAGAGGTTTTGGTCGTATAAATCATAGTAAACTCCGAATTTGAACTCTCGAGTTGAATGTGAAATGTGTGCAAGTTCGGTAAATATGGTTTGCATTGCGATATCGTATTGATTCGAAGGTTAGTAAGCATGCGCCAAAGGGAGAGTTAGCATTCGGTCGGTATAGCCTATTGTATGATTAGCAAGCATGTTATAGAATAAAGATCTGATTTTGAGAATAAGTTCATAAGTAAATCGAGATAGGCAAGGCAGTAATATGGCTACGGATTAGCCATTCGAACGGATAGTATCACGGCTGAATTAGCCAACGGTTAAAAAAAAGACTGAGAATCATTATAATCGTAATGAATCGGTATAGTACGAAATAGATCGAGAATGCATCAGATTTGAGATAGTCTTTTCGGTTATACATGCTTGCTATTTATGTGCTTTTTGTTTGTTGAGAGACTTGATGTGGCGTGAAGCCCCTTTTGAGCGTCCTCGCCGCCTGGGTTGTGTCGTGCGCCCGGCGGGTGGGTTTCACGTCACTCCAAGGGTGGCACATGCCGTCCCAGCAGGCCGAAGATGGGATGAGGCTTTCCCCATATTAGTACGTCCCAGCCACTACGATGCAGAAGCGGGCCTGGCCCGAGTATGTGTCGAAGTCTTGTCGATGCAGATATTTTTGTTATGTGTTCGGGGCAGTGCAGCCTACATTTGGTAGCCTGTTGAGTGTTGGGGGAGCCGGGCCTATACGTGCCGAACCTTTGTACGAGTCCTCCCGGAACTCGAGACACGGTTACTTATATCGGAGAGACGAGCTGGCCCAGGAGAGACAGGGCCGGTAAGAGGAGCTCTGCATGGCAGATGAGTGGAGTGACTTATTTTGGGTGGTTTTGACAGGGTAGGGGTCTGTAGATTGTTTGCTTGCTTGGTGCCATCCGGCTTATCGGGGTTCGTATTGGCTCTTGCTTGCTACTTATATCTATTTATGTGCGATGTACTAGCCTCTTGGGATAGCGGCCCGTCGCGTCTACAGTACGCCTGTGCCTTGCTCCGGTCTGAAAGCTTGATTTAGTTCATATCGGCTTCTCGAGATTGATTATCTCCTGCTATACATAATTTCTAGTTATACTATCTTTATTCGGTTGTATTCGGTTACATATTCGAGTTTCTTTTCATGCCAGTGCAGTGATAACGAGCGCTATGGGCGTGCATTACTGCCAGTACTCATATCGGAGCGATCACTTCGTGATTCAGCCATTATAGAGTCATCGCTCTGTCATCGGATATGATTTCTAGAGTGTAGCTCTTTTCCTTTTGATGTACGGTATGGGTAGGTCGTGGCCACTGTGCGATCGATTGTGTGTGTAGAGCTTGGTGTATATATTATCTCCTGTGGTCAGTTGAGCGGTCGTGGTTGTGCGGTTCGTTATAGCTATTTAGTATTTGTTTATGTTTGGTCATGTAGGGCCTTGTTTGTCAGTAGTGGTGACCTTACTGCTCACATAGCCTTACGGTATTCTTTTGTTAAGTTTCGGATGACTAGACGGCATGGTGGCCTTGTCGGCACTTATAGGTTTCATGTGATATTAGAATGTTTACGGTTGGTGATGCAATTGCTTGGTGGGCATAGGCTTCATTGGCACGGGTTTGTGTTCTGACAACATATAGCCCTTTGTTTCCAGGCTGAAGATAAACTAGCCGAGGCACCGGAATGTGCTAGGCCGCCAGTTGCGGTCAGTCGCCGGGAGCGCAGGTGCCGTCATACCCCCGGGCGGGCGTGAAAAACTTGTGTCGGAAGCGGTCGTGTCCCAAGGGTGCAGCCGTGCTAAGTAGAGTCTTTTCTATGGATGTGTTGTGCACCACATACTATAGAGCGGGGAAGGCTGCGAGCATGATAGGATGGTTACTCTTCTTTCTCGGTCGATCTCGTGTTATAAGCTGCAGTGCAGTGGGTTGAATCACAGAAACTTATCGTATTCTTTGTTTACGAATAAGAATGGCGGACGCGACACCGCCACGGGCGAAGACAGACACGACGGCGGGAGAAGGCACATTAGGATGCCTCGGTTCCAAACAAAGTCGGCTCGATGCGAGGGCGACATAGAGCTTCATCACCCGGCCGTCTCGGCCAGTCCCACTCATCGGGAGCCATCGGGCACTACACGCTTAGTCAGCTCGTGCCTTCGCCATCGAATCGGGGTTATGTGTTGTAGTTATGTTGGCATAGATGATAGCCCTACAGCGGCAGTCAGCGCCACACATGCCCGAAGGGGAAGTCTTGGTGGAGTCGAAGCGGTTCCCGGGGAGTCGGGGAGTTTTCCAGCCTTGGGTCCCTAGCCGGTTCACGGGGGTGGATCGGGCGGAGGACCTCGGGACTTTGCACCCAGATCGGATGCGAGATTTTCGGGTTATGCATGTGACCCCTTGAAGTCGGTAGAGTTAGCGGTGTTTCGGTTACGGGATATAGCTATATTGTGGTGCGGGATAGGTCAGGGAGAGATGTTACCTCCGACCTGGACCGAGCTGCGGAGGCACTTCTGGACCATTACTTCCCCTAGCGAGAGATCCCGGCGAGCCGATGGATCAGTTTGCACCTAGAGCGGGCGGGCGTACGCGAGTATGCTTTGATTTGACTCCTTAGCTCGCTATGCTCCAGCATTTGTTGATACTATGCCGGCTAGAGTTCACAGAATTTGTGTAGTTACGAACCGAGGAATTTACCGAGGGTGTCACGGTGGAGGTGTGGCTTGCCAAGCCTACCCGGTAGATCTAGTCGAGCTAGAAATGACAGAGACTTCGATGCCATAATGGGTATGATTGGTTAGCTCTTTGTATGCCAATGTAGAATGTTGGACCAGACGGTCCGATTCCACTTTCGGGGAGAGGTAGTGCGGGAGTGGAAGGGCGGCACAACTACACCAAAAGGTAGGTTTATTTCCTATCTTCGGCGAGAAAATTGATAACCAAGGGATGTATTTACCACTGAGTCGAGTTCGGGATGTCAGAAGAATGCCGACACTCCGGTCTGTTCTGGTGGTGAGCAGATTCACGATGTGTTTCGGAAGGTGCACAGTATTCCCGAAGAAATAGATTTTTCTATTGATTGGTTACGGGAACTCGGCTATATCAATTCCTCCCTATCGTATGGCTCACTGAGAACTCGAGAAGTTAAAGGAGCAGCCGAAAAATTTGCTAGGCAAGGTTTTATTAGGCCGAGTTCTTCACCATGGGGTGCGCCCAGTTCTATTTGTGAAAAGATAGATGGTTCACTCTAGTATGTGTATAGATTATCGGCAATTGAATAAGATTCGTGAGAACAAGTACAGCTTCCCGAGAATAAATAACTTATTTGATCGGTTACAGGGAGCGAGATACTTTTCCAAGATTGACTTCTTACGATGGGATATCACGGGTTCGAGTACGTGAAAGAGATATTCTAAAATGGTGTTGAGGACGATATGGACACTTTTGAAATTCTTGTTATGTCCTTTGGGTTAGCGAATGCCCGGCAGTTTTCATGGACACGATGAGCGATATTTTGACCATACACGGACACATTCGTGATAGTATTTATTGATGTTATTCTAGTCACATTCTCGCTTTGAAGCTTGAGAGCTCATTACGGACGGTGCTCAGTTCTCGGGGACCGCCGGTTATATGTTAAGTTCTCTAAGTGTGAATTGGCTTAATTCAGTAGCCTCTTTAAGGCACGTTGTGTTGAATCTTGGTATACGAGGTTGACACGTAGAAAATGGCTTGATCCAAAGCGTGGCTAGACCTACCACTCAGCGAAGTCCACGTAGTTTTACGGGGATTAGCGGGGTAATGCAGTGGTTTGTTGAAGGGTTCTCGACTAGAGCGGCACCTCGGTAAGCGACGCGAAAGACGCGCTGGGGCCGGTGGGCCGGGCGTGCGTAGAGTTTCGAGGAACTCAAAGACAGATTAACCTCGCCCCGGTGTTAGCATTGCTAGGAAGGTACGAAGGTTATTCGGTGTATTGCGACCCATCAGGCGTCGGGTTTGGGTTGTGTGTTGATGCGGCATGGGAAAGTGATTGCATATGCTTCCGAGCGGTAGGAAAACTGAAAGAATTACCCTACCCATGACACAGGTTAGCGCCGCAGTGATCCGCGCCTTGAAAATGTGGAGACATTACTTGTATAGCGTCCATGTGAACATTTTCCACAGTCATAAGAGCCTCTGGTATAACTTCACCCAGAGGGAGTTGAACTGCGGCGGCGTGGTTGGAATTGCTAAAAAGATTACGACGTGGATATTTTTGTACCACCCGGGATAGTCCATATTATAGGGGACTGTTCGTGGATATTATAGTCAAGTTTTGGGATGGTCCTTATTATAGGGAAACTTCTGTATTTTCCTAAATAATAAGTTGAGAAAAGTTTAAGTCTCTAGATAGTAGTTTACATTCGAGGACGAATGTTCTTAAGGGGAGAGAATATTACACCCCATAAGATTCCCGGCACCTAGATGGCCTATTCGCACGTTGGTTAAGCATATTTGGAAGCCATACGTGCTAGAAAAGACAGAGAAAGATCGGACGAAAATCTGTCCGAACCCTTGCGGAAGGAGCCGGGGCGAGCCCCTCCGCGATGGCGCCGTGTCATGGAGCGAGGCCACCGCGTTAGCTCCGTGACACGTTGGGCTGTCCGAGCCCAAGTATATAAAACCCAGCCGGTTTTGATGATATATCATATAATTTCTAGAAAACGTAGAAAGGAAAAGAGACGAAGAGGATTAATATATTATCGTCAGGTCTGTTGCCAAACGTAGTCCAAACTGTTAACCTCGGAGTGCGAGGTATTTAGCGGCGAGGGGAGCATTCCTACGGATTTGTTTCGCGAAATACGGTAGACGAATCATCGAGCTCTTAGGACTAAGATAAGTAAATTTCTCCAAACTAGTGTCTATGTGCTCCTAGCTAGTAAAGTGAATACTTACGCATGCGGACCTCGAAAAATAGCAAGTTTTCGACCGTCTTTTCGATAAGCCTAAGTTTATCTTTTTGTAAATATATCGAAAGTGACATCGTCCTTCAGAATAATGTCGTATTTAGTACTAATTGACGTATTTATGAATGCGGTTAGGAGAATTTCTTCAGATGCTTGGCAAGACCTCGTCAAACCCAGGTCAGTAACTCAAGGTTAAGGTATGTAAATCAGTTTCCTCGGCAAGTTAGAGGTTTTAGTCGTATAAATCATAGTAAACTCCGTAGTGAATTCTCGGAGTTGAATGTTGAAGTATTGTGCAAGTTCGGTAAATCGATTTAGTGCCGTATCGTGTCCGTTCGAAGGTTAGTAAAGCATGCGCCAAAGGCGAGTTAGCATTCAGTTCGTATAGCCTATTGTTTGTTTAGCAAGCATGTTATAGAATAAAAGATACAGATTTTTAGAATAAAGTTAATAAAGTAAATCAGATGAAGCGGAACGTGTATGGCTACAGATTAGCCATTCGAACGAGATAGTATCGGCTACGAGTGTAGTTAAGGCAGTCGGTATAATAAGTAATGAATCGGTATAGTACGAAATAGATCGAATAAGAAATCAGATTTCGAGATAGTCTTTCAGTTATACATGCTTGCTATTTATATGTGCTATTTGTTGAGACGATGACAGCGTGAGCCCACTTATTGACGTCCTCGCCGCCACGGGTTAATCGTGCGCCCACTTTGGCTCCGGATGGGTTTACGTCACTCCAGGGTGGCATGCCGTCCCCGGCTTAGACGAAGATGGGGATGAAGCTTTCCATGTCGGTCGATCAGCACTACGATGCAGGCAACACATTAGTATGTGTCGAGTCTTGTCGGTACAAATATTCCCTTTGTTGAGTGTTGGGGAGCAGTACGACCTCTGTTTCGAGGTAGCCTTTGTTGAGTGTTACGGGAACGGACCACATACGGTGTTGCGAACCTTTTATAGGAGTCCTCCGAACTCGAACACGATTACTTATATCATAGGCCAAGGCCGAGCCGGGAGACCCGGGGGCGTGAGGAAGCTCTAGTGGCCGGATGAGTGGGTGACTTATTTTGGGTGGTTTTGACCACGGTAGGGGTATATAGATTGTTTGCTTGCTTGGCGCCATCCGGCAGGGTTCGTATTGGCTCTTGCTTGCTACTTGTATATCTATTTATGTGCTATGTGCCGCTACTAGCGACGGGTAGTCGCGTCTCTGGTACGCCTACGCCTTATCAGTATAAGCTTGATTCGATTCATATCGCTTCTTGGTCAGTTATCTCTGCTATACAAAATTGCTAGTTATACTATCTATATTCGGTTGTATTGATTATATTATTTCGGTTGCTTTGCATACTCGTACCCAGCGTGCGCGCCCAGTGAACCTTTGCATTACTCTGCTTGGTACTCATAGAGCGAGGGCGATCCTTCGTGATTCCGGCCAGCTTATAGAGTCATAAGCTCATGTCATCCTAAGTGTTCGATTTGCGAGAGGTGTAGCTCTTTTCCTTTTGATGTGCACGGTATGGTAGATTGGGGCCTTGTCACGATCGGTTTATTATTATTCATAGAGAGCTTGCGGTGTATATATTATCTCCCACGTAGTCGGTTGGCCGTCGTGTGGCCGTCACGATTCGTTATAAACATTTAGTATTTGTTCTACGGCGGCCGTGTGGGGGCCTTAGTTTGATAGTAAGTAGTAACCTTGCTTTTGTCACATAGCCGCACAATGTTCTTTTGTTAAGTTTCGTTTGTTAAGTTTCAGATGACTAGACAGCATGGTGGCCTTGTCGGCCCGCATAGGTTCCTTGATATTAGAATGTTTCTGGTTAGCTGTTGATGCATTCGCAAGTGGCTATAGGCCAGTTGGTCGGAGGCTGTGTTTACAGCTGTTATATAGCTCTTTGTTTCCAGGAACCTGAGATAGAGCTAGTCAGGCACCATATGTGCCTAGGCCCACCAGTTAGCAGTCCAGGTCCTTCTAGGGCACCAGGTGCCAGTCATACCCCAGGGCGGGCGTGACATAAACCCTCACTATGAATAAGTATTTATCATATATTTATCTCCCACGAACAAGTCAACGGGTAAAATAAACATATAACCTTGAGTTGATATTAGTTCTTTTTGTTTTTCTAATTTATCTCTTTAGTTAAATAAATTTTCTCTAAAATAATTGTCCCTTGCTAAATAATTCATTCCATATTATAAAAAACTTTACCACTCTGCAAAAGGCATTTGAGGATAGATAATGATTAATGTTACAAATATAAGAGGATCAGAAGATTATATACCAACCTAAAATGATAAAGGAGGTATGGGTACATAACGATTTTTAAATAACTAATTAAACATTCAGCCAGTATTTTAAGACTAATCAAATTTAGTTACTTCTTAATATAAAAATGCTATTTGGATGATAACAGCCTTAGACTAAATCATAGAAATCTTTAAAATTTGAAAATACCCCTGTGCAAATTGAAGTACAGAGAATCCACGGAATTTTTTTGGAATCAGAATTAACACAACTCAAACTCTAGAAATATTTTATGGAGTTTGAGTTCATTTTGATAAATTTAAACTTCATGATTTTTATTTAACCTCCAAGATATAATCCTAGAATTTCTATTGTATAAGTTTTAACTTCAGGATAAAATCTTGGAGTTTCAAACTTTTACAAGTTGAAACTCCAAAACATTTTGAAGTATTATGAATTAAATAATCTTTTAAAAATTATTCACATCCCTATTTCACTCTAATATGTAACAAATAATTTAATAATATTACTCCACTCATGATACTTCATTGTTTTTACTTCAATATTACAAACATAATAAATTCTGTCGTTGACCATTTTAAAATTTTGGGAATTTGAGCTATGCCAATTCAAACTCCCACAAGAGATGTTGGAGTTTGAATTATCACAATTCAGAAGTCCATCAAAAAAAATTTAAAGTTTGAACTGCACAATTGAAACATCAGGAATTATTCGAACTTCAGTATATTATATTGGAGTTTCATTTGTCAAAACTTTAATTTTTAGCACTTGATACTTAAGTTTTCTCATATTTAGCTAGAAATAGTTTTATCTAAATTTTATTTTTCATCTTAGAAATTGATTATTTCACAATTACAACGACTAAATATTAACAAACGATCTAAAAATTAGAAGTCTAGCTTAATTTTACAAATTAATATTTCAAATCTTTAAGTAAGCAGCATTGACACACATGCACATAATGATTTTTTTACAGCCAAGGGGCAATAGGTAGGCATTACTTAAGAGAAAAACTAGAGCTATCTGTCGACAGATTTTGTGCTGGCTGTCTTCTATCAAGGAAAAAATAAGAGAGATAAGAAAGTAAAAAGCCACCACTTTTGAAAAAATATTTATACTAAAAGATACATACATATAT
>JACEIK010001244.1:87779-103599 GCA_018107945.1 Datura stramonium
CCGTTATATAGCCCGTCGTTTTCTTGAATCCAGAGTTAGAGCCAACCAGGCACCAGAAGTGCTTAGGCTCAGCAGTCTAGCAGTTCAGGTCCCAGTAGGGAACTAGGTGCCTGTCATACCCCCCAAGGCGGGGCGTGACATGGGATTAATTAGAAAATTAAATAATTACTTATAAGAATAAATAACTATGGATACCGTGACACCCCATGTTTTTCAACCAATTGGGTGCTCTATTTCTTGAGTTTTCTCAAACCCCAAGGCCTCAATCAATTAATCCACTATATATTAGGCAATATTTGAGCTATATCTATCCTTAAATCTCTAATGGGTTCTTGATTATGAGTTTAGGCTATCCCTAGCACAACACCATACACTCAAGACCCAATTGCCTACCATTTCTTTCTCACCCATATTCAATTTATCTTTTTCAAGCAAAAATAGAATAAGTAGACATAATCCACATTTGCAACTATTGGTAATTCAATTATAATTTGGGAGAAAACAATAGATTTATACAAAATAAGTAATTACAAGATTAAAATATCCATACCCAATCCAATCTATCTCCAATCATGCACACACCTCTAGCAAAATATCTAACTACTCATAGATGAATAATATAAAAGAATATTGATAAACAAATTCATAGAATTCATCATTAAAGATAAAACGAAAGCACAAAAATTGTCTTCAATGGTGGTTTATACCTTGAGGAAGAAGAAGAAGAAATTCTATTCAATATTTCTCTCTCTAACTCTCCAAATCTGGAATGTAATAGTTAGTACTTTCTAGAGAATGTACAGATATAGATTTTTAAAATGCTCCTCAATTTTCTTGTTGAATGATTTTGCCCTCATGAAACTGGCCTCATTTGTGAGTCATCGGTGGAAGAACACCGCTCTGTCACAAGTGGGGACAGTGACAATAGGGTCTGACCGGCGTTGGCACCGGCAGTTCGCAGGTGCTGACCCGTGTTTTGCCGTGCACCTTCTACTTCTGTCCAGTAGGCTCCTGCGTTTCAGCTGGGGTTTTGTCAGTCCCATTCGGTAGAGCTCGGTCCTCTTCTTTAATTCCATACTTTTTTCTAATTTCTTGCCTTCTCACTATATTTTGAATGCTTGCAAAAAAAAAAAGATAAAGAGCATAACATCCTCCCAAATGACTTGAAAACTAAGCAAAATCTCATGTTTAAAAGCCTAATAAATTGGTAAATTACCAACTCATCAGAACATCAGGGGTGCAAAGGCATAGCCAAATCAGAAATGACATGGATACTAGTCCCACTCGCAAAGTAAGAAAATGTGGCATATGTAGAGAAACAGGTCACACAAAAACACGATGTCCTAGATGACCTTAGGATTGATGTGCATATATTGAGTTTTTATGTTTGTATTTAATGCATTCATGTTTTTAAGTATTGACATTTGGATCTGTTCTTAATAAATATAGTTTGTTTAGATTTTAATATTCATATTATTTTCTAATAACCATAGAAACTTCATTCGAAACATGGTGATATAACTGCTTAAGAAACAACTGAAATTTCAATAATCATAAAAACCTACTTATAATATAAAGAAAAAAAGGCATATTCATTACTAGCATTCTTTCAGCATCTCATCCTCTGATTGATAAACTTCATGGGCTAAAATACTTACCAGTTTGCTAGTGCTATATTGTGATTTGTAGTTGCATCTTATTTGTTAGCGAGTTTAAGAATATATTACCTACGTCTTACTGGTTGTAACACCCCGTATGATTAAAGCGATAAACTCGTACCTTCGAGCTATGTCCAAGAGTGCTTAGTACCATAAAAAGGATGTGTTATGAGGTATTAATATCACTCAATGATCATACAATAAGATTTGAAGTTGATAATGTTGTAAAACAAAAATATGCAAAAGTTATCGCAAGTTACTTTTAGAAATTATTTAAAATTTTATTCAACAGTCTCAAAGTTTTCCTCCCAATCTATAAAGACTTAGGAGGCCTACTACCCATCAAATTGAAGGTATATGAGTCTAGTTTAAAGCGTACAAAATGTTTCGCTAATCCAACTTTGAAGTAGAGAGATGTTTGCTTTTTCACGAGACTACGAAAGCATGCAATGAGGGTCAGAGAGGCTCCATGATGGAAGCATGTCACGCCAACAAATCAGTGTGTTTGGTAGCATGACAAAATGCTACTAAGGTGGTGGCTGCCTATATATGTTAGTTTGGTTGGTTTGTTATTATCTGATGCCATTTCCAGAAACCTTCACGACATAATCTCTCTCTCAAGCTCTCACCTTTATGTTATATTGATACTAAGGTCAGAAAACATTCTCCAAAATGATTATTGGGGTCGGGAAGTTGGAATTCTCTGAATAGGTTGTGTTTTATCGTCAGTTTCTGGCATTTTAGTGGTTGCTTCGTATGGGGCTAGTTGGTAAGCTTTCTTTTTCATTGGTTGTTAGTTACTTAGGTTGATTTAGAGTTTTGAAGTATTGATAAGTTGTTACTTTGGAATTTCTACCATTGAATCCGTAGAAATCACATCGAATATGCTCCATTTGCATCGTTTCTTTGTTAAAGTGTTGTAGGCTGTTCTTGGTAGTAATTTGGGCTGCCTTCAGGAAGCATATTGATGGTATTGAAAGCTCAGGATTCGGCTTAGTTTAAGTTCATCAGATTCGAGGTATATTAAGGCTAAATCTTCTTTGGAAAGTTTTCTTCATCATATCGCTAATATGAATTGTTGTTTATCATAGTACTATTCGTGGTTATGTTGTTGTGGTTGGTTAGCTGCTGAAAGTTGAACTAATAGTTTGGAATAAGCTTCCCTTGTCGGAATTTTTCACGTATACCTCTGTCTTCACTAGAAGCGACATAACAATAAATTAGTTGAATTATTGTCGCTTAGATTGGCTATTAATATTTTACTGCTTTACCAATGTTGTTAGGCTTTGTAGTTACCTATTGAACATGTTTTGTTGACTTTGGCAGCATAATGAATAACTTGACGATAGGAATCCACGTTTATGATGCCTATATTTAATAAAGCTCGCCTATAGGCCGTTGGCGTGCCTTAATACCTACAGAGCTATAATTTAAATATTGTAATCTTACCTTCGGGTTAGCAGCACCATAGTTTCCTAATGAAGTAGGTGGTATGTTGCAGGATGTGATACTTATTTTCAGTTACCGTATAGCTTCATGTGGCATAATCTTGTCGTATAGATCACTTAAAAGACCACCTTAGCTGATAATAATCTAATAGATTATATGATTCCTTAAATAGAGATCTTATCAGCCATCAATTGTTGAGGGAATGCCTCTGGCTATTCATGTAGATGCACACGTGAATATTGCCTAAAAAGGCTAAATACAAGCTTAACTTGCCTATGGGGATACAATTTGCTTATATGAGATATATAATATCTAGGAAGACCATATTGAGGTCTACAAATCCATATTGAAGTCTATTCACTTATGGACTTCCCTTATGCCTTATGTAGCATTAATGACCCTCAGTAGTGCCTTTTGTGCTTCGGGTGCAGTTATAAGAGCCCAGAAGGCTCAGATACAGTTATAGGAGCCCTGAAGGCTCAGATACAGTTATAGGAGCCCAGAAGGCTCAGATACAACCTCAGAAGCCGAGTATGCTCTAGTCTACAACTTGCCTGCGGGGCTACAGTGTTACCTATAGGGGTATATAGATTGACTTATACTTGCTAGGGCTTATGGGGTTCTAGGTAGGTTACTCTATGTTGTATGTACCTGCAATTCTTATGGGAGCCAAGTCAGGTCCTTGTTTGAATATTACCTGTTAGTTTACGATATATATTTGTGAGATCTTACAGGTTAATTTCTGACTCTTATAGCTGGTTACCTTCAATTCCTCTATCAGCTTCAGTTCAGTATATTATTACTGCCTTGCATACTCAATACATGTTGTACTGACCCCCATGCATGGGGCATTGCATACTCACCTGCAGGTTCTGATAGACAGGTTCTGAGACCTCCCTAGTAGCCATTCAGACTTAGTAGTGTGGTCAGCTCCCTTCTTCCGGAGTTGCCATACATTAGAGGTTTTCCTGTCTTTTGCTATTCAGTTTTTGGGGTAGGTTAGGGCTCTATCCTAGCCAATGACTGATAACGCTCAAACCCACACTTCCTGACAAAGTATGAAGTGGACGTTGTCAATAAAGAACCCAACAAAGAGGTTGGGGTCAAACCCACAAGGAATAGGGTAAGATCTAGACTAATCCCGGTAATTGAACTTATTGGTGAGTTATCCCCAAATTGGAGTATTTCAAAGAAATAAACATTAAAGAAAAATTATAGTTGTGATAGATATCAAGATTTGCAAACAACTAAGGTAAGTGTTCCCCATGGGTTCATAACTACTTCGGGTATACGCACGTGATCAATCCCAATGCTTACTTGTAGAGCTGATAACTAGGGTTCATCCAAATGACTGGTTCGTCCCTATTGGATGACTATACTCAATCACTGGGTAAGGTCTTATGAGCAATTTCAAACTCTTGTTACCAATATGTTCCAAATTTAACTATCCTACAACCACAACTCAAGTTAATACAATGATCATAAAGACCAAGGCTTTGTTGTAATTCTCTTTTCCTAATATGTAATTCTCTATGTTCAAGAAAGTAAAGAATTCAGGCAAGTCCTAACGTTGTACACTGTTAAGAAACGTTTAAAGATGAAGAGAATACAATACAAGATTTTAACGTTCGTTTTGAATCACTTTTGTGTAACTCTATTTTGTTAATCTACCATAATTCCCACAACCCCTAGTTGTGGAGTTTTAGCCTCTCATAGTTGTAAGATTACAATTTGAATTCATAGACAAACACATAATTATATACTTACAGCAACAATTAGAAGAAAATTAGATCTACATATCAAAGAACAATCTCAAGAATAATGTAGGAAATCAAGAGTTTGATCCTAAGAATTGCTCTCCAAAACTTTATAAAAATTCACAAATTATATTCTTCACATGTCTACTACTTCGTTTCTATATTCTTCAACTAAAATAAAACATAAAAGCTATTTATACAGACATTAGAAACCTTTTCCTAAGCTAACAGGGAATTTTTCATATCTGGCGCCAACTGTGTCACGACTGAACCTACGACCCATAGAAGGATTGTATGGGTCTTACCTGCTTCTCGTACGTCCTTGGCTGCTGCAGATTTGTCTAAGTATTGGCAGGCTGGTATGACTTGTACCACAGTCCTATGAGTCGTACAATGCATCCGTGGTTTGGCCCTGAGAACTCTGACATTTTTTGAAGTTTTCCACGAGTGTTGTTGTACGCCTCGTACCTTCCTCCTACAACTCGTACTATTTATTGTTTCTGAAGTTCTGCCAAGTCTTGAAAAATCTCCTGAAGTTCACCACGGCTCATGGTACGGGTCGTATGTGAGTGCTACGATCTGTGAGTTCACCTGTACCAAGAGACTGCCTTTGTGCAAATTTCTCTGGACAATTCCATGACTCTAGTTCTGGCTCGTACAATCTCGGTATGGCTCGTACTAAGAGTCATATGTTGCCTTCCTCTTCCAGTCTTCTGACTTTCACCATGGTTCTCAGTACGACTCGTACTGAGACTTTTACTTTCTGCTTTTCTGCATTTTTAGGCTTCTTTTGCACATTTTTACTCCAACACTTATTTTCCCTGAAATCAAAGTAAAAGTGCCTCATATCCATATAAACATACCTAAGTTCATGCTATTTTCTCAGTTTTAAGCATTGAAAGTGTTGTAAACTTACAACACATCAACACGCTCAACTTAATACTTTTGCATGTCCTCAAGCAAAGAAAACAAAAAAATTAAATACGATGCTTAACTAGAAAATAAACCTAGGATACTACAGCCAACAATCAACCAAAACTTTGCACCATAAACTCAAAAAGCTTTTGACTCTTTTTCCCATCAATCAAATAAGCACATGTACTTCAAGTAACCACAAAACATGATAAACAGGGATCAAGATATGTCATCTAGCTATTAACAGATAGTCAAGTCATCACCAATGTTTTTCACATAGACCACTGGTAGAATTAAGCACAAACCATGTACCCTTACAACAAATGAAATCCTCCACTCACAGATATAGAAAAATATGAAACATGGAACTCAAAAAGTAAGAATCTCACTCTCATAAAAAAATTCCAAATACTGCATATCGGATACAATAGACTTGCCCTTATTTTCTCTACTTCGGTTTGTTAGATGGTCAGACTAGGATCACTATAGGACTTGCTTTGGCTTATAATGTAGGATTTCGAGCTGGTCATGGTAGATATGGAATCTTTTGAGTGACTAAACCCCTCCTCGGCACTACATACATGTGGCTCCATTTTTTAACTTTTTCACCCTTTTTCCTTCTTTTCACTTTTTCCTCCCTTTTCACCCCTTTTTATACGCTTGTATAAGTGTGGTGTGTTTTCAAACCTTTCATGCATCTTTCTCTTTTTGTATTTTCTTTTTCAGTTTTTTTTATTTCTTTTTCTTTTTCTTTTTATTTTGTCACATCACACCTCATTTTTCACTTTTTTCTTTTCTCTTCCTTTTCACCTTCCCACTATTTATGCACCCCTACTCTATCCACCCTCAACTTAGGCATTTTGACTATGTTGAGGTTCACTATGTCCAAGGAGGGACCAGGTTCAAAACAGGTTCGTTATAAAAATGCATATGGTTAATTGGTTAATTAAACAAAAATGGTTCATTTAAGTCTCAAAATCGGGATCATGAGAATCATATTATTTTGGTAGGATCATTTAAGCTAAAAGTGGGCTAAACAAAAATGACCTATGATCCTTTCCTAACCAACCATCGTAAAACCTATGTAAAAATAAACTGAAAAAGTTCTAGATCCTCTGCACAGTATTGAACTAGGTATCAGACCTCACTCACTCATGGTACATGTCTTGCATTCACTCTACATGTCTGGTTTATTCATGGATTAACGAAAACTATTCATACTAATATACTAAATGACATAAAAAGAACTACAGAAATCATGCTTTGCAATCACAAGTACATAGCTAATCATCAATTTTTTTTTAAACAGGGTTAATTTTTACAAATTAAAAACTAGTGCAATTTATTGGCTGAGTACTCCTAAGCTATTTTCTAATTAAATAAAAAATCAAAAAAATAAAATCCTAAATATGATGGTTCTACTAGATATCATGCTTGAGGAAAAAGACACACGGCAAGAAAAATCCTCAAACGAATCATAATCCCAAAAAAAAAGTACATCACCTCCCCTTTTTAAAAAGCATGCTTCGTCCCCGAAGCATAGAATGTAAAAATAGAATGAAGGGAACATACCTGCGGTGCACTAAGTGCTCCTATCATCTGCAATCATGGCACTGGCGGTGGCCGGCGCACTCACTGGTGTATCAATAGGGGGAATTGTTGACCCTTCAGTAGTAACAGCCGTCTCTACAATCTGTAATGCCCCGAAAGCACAAAATCTAATTTCGGGACTTAAATCAACAAATCTGAAAAAGCTGCAGAAAAGCTACAGGATGACCCACCTAATGATTCGTTAAGTGACCTCACGACTCGTTAGGTGAGCCGAGAGAAGGAGGTTTGAGGTTTTGAGAAGGGAGATAGTGTACCCAACAAGGGACTTCACGAGTCGTGGTCACTGACCACGACCCATTGAGTCACTCGTGGTCAGGCCTAAGTTGAGAATATATTTAGTGGAGCAGTGTACTTGACAGGTAGGGGCAACGAGTCGTGGTGTCTAGTAACGACTCGTTATGTCCCCCGTTACCAGCCCTAGTGAGTTTTTAGCCAGTGTACCTGACGAGTGTCACAACGAGTCGTCAGTGGCAATGACTTGTTACCAAAGTTAGCATTTAATCTTCAGGTGTGAGACAGTATGGTCCACGACTGGTGACCACGAGTCATGGTCAGTGACCACGAGTCATGGTCAGTGACCACTACTAATTAGGTCCCTCGTTAGGGTCACCTGGACGATTTTTCCAGCAAATTTCTAAGGGCTATTTAGTAATTTCCTACTCTCCCAAGATTAAAACTACGTCGTTTTAGTAATAATTTTAGACCTTTTAGTGGGGAAAAAGGGTTCATTCCTCATTCCTACTCTCAGTTTTCATAAAATCACCGTAAGTTCTCCTCCAAAGAATCCTTCAAGAAAGCTTAGGGTTCTTCCTTCATCGCAGCAGTTCAGGTCTTCTTCTTCAGGGAATTCTTAGCCAAGTATGTGGGAATTCAACAAGGAAATTTTCCTTCCCTTGTGTCCCCCAATATCGTCCCATAATTTCCCTATTAGTTTAGCCCTGAGATTTTCGAATATGAAGAGATTTTCATGTTGGTTTTCATTAATTTCGATTGGTTTATTATACATGTTTATTATTCATATGATCCTCATCAATTCATAAGTAAATTGTTGTTGTTCTTGCCAAGATGATTTACAGCCCTAAATTTTTGAGTAAAGATTATTGTGTATTAAATTCCGTCTATCTTGCAAAGTATGTTTTGGGCTGAATATCCTAGTAATTTTTATTATATATATATATGTGAGCAATTATTCCATTGAGGAGAATGATTTTACCCTTGTTTGATGAAATCCCTTTAAATTCTTAAAATCTCGTCATATTATGAAATTTCTGTGTTGTTGGAATAAGTTGTGTTCTCTATTAGTTTCTTAGTAGTTTCGTTTAGTTAGAATGTAGAACCTCTTCAACACTATTCAGAAAGTGTCAACTAATCAGTTTGACTTCAGTCTTTTCCCGAGGWGTTAGTGGTGCCTCCCAGTTATCAGAATCAGACTCAAAAACTAGTTTATTGGTCCATTAGGMGGTCATGACTTTTGGATATGTATATATATAGCTCTGACCAGCCCTAAGACCCTAGTTCAGTTTATAGTTGTTCTTAGACGGTTACGACGTTTCCAGATAAGCAACTATGACCAGTCTAGAACACAGTTTCAGAATCTGATCCGATAAGGCTCTCAGGGTACTTTCAGTTATATGCCCCTGACTAGTCTTGGACCTCAGTTTTGAGCTATCAACCTAGTAGTTCATTTTAGCTTTTCCAGTGGGAGTAGGACTTAGCACCAAGTGGGTCGGGGTTCCAGCGGACCTAGGTTCCATAAACTACGTTGCTGACGTAGGTTATAATATTACTTGGCCTGATTGTCCCCAGACTTTTATGATCACCCAGTTCATGCCTTTATACCCTGGCAAGGTATATTGGTCCTACCGGTGGGGTGTATACATCGGAGTCCACGTCCAGCTCACATGGTTATATGTTGGTTAGAGACTCTCCCACTGGTCAGTTCAGTTCAGTTCAGGTCAGGTCAGTTTAATGTGGTCTCTCAGACTCAGTATTTCAGACTTAGGGCATGTTTATTACCATCAACCTGGATAATTATTAACCATATCAGCTATATTTTAGTTGTATCAGTTTTCAGTATTTTCGGTTGGTCATTTCAGTTCAGTTACTAGTTCTTTCATACTATTTTTATCTCTCACTTACTCAGTACATTCAAAGTACTGACGCATTATTTTATGTTGTATCGTTTAATGATACAGCCGTAGGTTCTCAGACCCAGCGTCATTAGCTGATTTCATTCGGATCTTTCTATCAGCATCAGCAGTATGAGTCCTCATATTTCAAGGGCGTTATTTCATTCATTTTAGTTTTCTTTATTATTTTCAGTTAGACTTAGAGTTAGCTGGGGGCTTTTCCCAGCAACTCCTCAGTTAGATGGCTTTCAAACCGTACTTGATTTTAGACTTTTAGATATTTAAAAATCTCTATGTTCAGTCTTTAATTTTTTCACAAAGTCAATTATGTATTATTTCAAATTTCCGCTGTGCTTGCTTACTCAGAATACCAGTGTATGATAGACCAACGGTTGCCGTGGGGTCACTTGCGACTTCAAGTACCGTGTTACATCTAGGATGTAGGTGCGGGTCGTGACAAACTTGGTATCAGAGAACTAGGTTTAGAGTATCCTCGAAAAGTCTGAAAGCCGCATCGAGTAGAGTCCTTTTCATGGGTGTGAAGAGCGCCACACTTATGACGAGGAGGATACAAGATATTATAAGGAAAACTCCTTTTTATTTATACTCCTTATCGTGCGCTAAAGTTCAATTCTAGAAACACTCTTTTAACTCGTGCTCTGTTTTGTTTTAGTGAACCATGCCTCCTAGACGCAGTAACGGAAGAAGGGCCGACAACGCCAATAGACCTGCCCCACCAGCTCCAACAGCCCCTCAGGATGACACAGTGTCCACTGCATAGTACAGAGCGGCTATCCAGCTGCTTGCTCAGACAGTCACCAATCAGGTGAATTAGCAGGTGGTTCCGGTAGCCATAAATGGGTCCGCAGTTGTTGCTCGAGTTTGGGATTTTACCCAGATGAACCCTCCAGATTTTCGTGGAACAAAGGTGGGAGAGGACCCACAAGGGTTTGTAGACGAGGTTAGAAAAATAACCTGAATTATGGGTGTTAGTCCCTCTGAGAGTGCCGACTTGGCTGGCTACTAGCTGAAAGGGGTAGCCCAAGTCTTACATGGTCAGTGGAAAGAAAGGCAGCCAGCGGGAGCAGGACTAGTGGAGTGGGAAGAATTCTACACAGCTTTCTTGGACAGGTTTTTCCCTTGGGAGTTAAGGGAGGCTAAGATGGTGGAGTTTATGAATTTGCGACAGGGAAACAGAACTATGGAGGAGTATGCTCTAGAGCTTACTAGGCTTTCTAAGTATGCCCCAGAGATGGTAGCTGAGCCAAGGGCTCGCATGTTGAAGTTTTTAAATGGAGTGTCAAACCCTGGTCCTCAAGGAGTGCACTAATCAAGGATATGAACCTCTCTAGCTTAATTATTTATGCCCAGCAAATTGAGGCCGAAAAGCTGAAAGATATGGAGCATAAGAACAAAGGGGCAGGAACTGGACAATCAAATTTCAGCCATAAGAGGTCTAGCGATAGTAGCCGCCACAGCAGCAGAGAGCCCCAACACCTAGTTCAGCTAGTGCCCCAACCTTTTGGTCATGCTAGGATTGGAGGAGTGGGTCATCTGGCACTCAGTTTCAGGCTCACTTTACCGGGAACAGGTATCCAGCTTGCCCCAAGTGTGGTAGGAACCACCCCGAAGAGTGTCTTCAGGGACGAGAAGGCTGTTTTAGGTGTGGATAGCTTGGACACAGGCTTAGGGAGTTCCTATCTGCAGGGCGAGGGAGATCACAATCTACCACCTCATCAACTATAGTAGACCAACCAGCTCAGTAAGCCAACACATCAGGTACAGATGGCGGTCAACGCTAGAATCGTTTCTATGCTCTATCTTTTCGTCAGGATCAGGAAAGTTCACCATACGTAGTTACTAGTATGTTACGTCTCTTCCATCTAGACGTGTATTCCCTATTAGATTCAGGAGCCACTCTTTTATTCATGAATCCCTATATAGAAGTCTAGTTCAACATCAGTCCATAGGTCCTCTCAGAACCATTCTCAGTCTCCACCCCAGTTGGCGAGTCAGTTAGAGCCAGCCGGGTGTATAGAAACTGCCCAGTCTCAGTCCTGAATAAAGTCATTCCAGTTGATCTTGTAGAGTTAGACATGGTCGACTTTGACCTTATTCTTGGCATGGATTGGTTACACTCCTGCTATGCCTCAGTTGATTGCAGAACTAGAGTTGTCAATTTTCAGTTTCCCAATGAGCCAATGTTAGAATGGACGGGCAGCAGTTCAGCGCATAAGGGTAGGTTTATTTCCTACCTTAAGGCCTAGAAACTCATCTCCAAAGGATGTATATATCATCCAGTTCGGGTCAAGGTTTCCAACTCTGAGACCCCAACCATCCAGTCAGTCCCTATGGTCAGTGAGTTCCCAGACGTGTTTCCTGAGGATCTTCCCGGAGTTCCCCCTGAACGGGAAATAGACTTCGAAATATATCTCCTCCCAGACACTCAGTCCATCTCCATCCCTCCTTATAGAATGGCTCCAGCTGAGCTTAAGGAGCTGAAGGAACAGTTAAAGGATCTTCTTGATAAGGTTTTTATCAGGCCTAGCATCTCTCCCTGGGGTGTCCAGTGTTATTCGTCCGTAAGAAAGATGGTACCCTCAGAATGTGCATAGATTATCGTCAGTTGAACAAAATCACAATCAAGAACAGAGATCCCCTACCTAGAATCGATGACCTATTTGACCAAATTCAAGGAGCCAGTTGTTTCTCCAAGATCGATCTCAGGTTAGGGTACCATCAGCTAAGGGTCAAGGAGTGTGACACGGAAAACAACTCAGAACTCAGTATGGTCACTACGAGTTTGCGGTGATGTCCTTCGGGTTAACAAACGCCCCAACAACCTTCATGGATTTAATGAAAAGAGTCTTCAAGCAGTATTTGGATATGTTCATCATTTACTTATCGACGATCCTAGTATACTCCAGAAATGAGGAAGAGCATGCCAATCACCTAAGATTAGCATTACAGACACTCAGGGAGAGGCAATTATTCACCAAGTTCAGCAAGTGCGAGTTTTGGTTAAAGTCCGTGACTTTCTTAGGTAATGTGGTCTCAGGTGAGGGAATACAAGTAGACCCTCATAAGATAGAATCAGTGAAGGATTGGCCCATACCTACCTCTCCTACTGAAATCAGGAGTTTTCTAGGATTAGCGGGTTATTACCGACGGTTCGTGGAAGGCTTCTCCTCCATAGCATCTCCTCTGACTAAGTTAACTCAAAAGAGGGTGAAATTTCAGTGGTCAGATGAGTGTGAGAAGAGTTTCTAGGAATTGAAGACTCGAATCACTACTTCTCCAGTTCTGACCTTGTTAGAAGGAACGGATGATTTGGTTGTTTATTATGATGCTTCCATGGTTGGACTCGATTGCGTTTTGATGCGGCAGGGCAAAGTGATAGCCTACTCCTCAAGACAGCTCAAAGTTCATGAGAATAATTATCCAACTCATGACTTGGAGTTGGCAGCGGTGGTATTTTCTCTAAAAATATGGAGGCATTACTTATATGGACCTCAAGTAGATGTATTTACAGATCATAAGAGTCTTCAGTACGTGCTGAGTCAGAAGGATCTAAATCTGCGTCAGAGAAGGTGGTTGGAGTTGCTAAAAGACTATGACATGAGTGTACTATATCACCCAGGCAAAGCCAATGTGGTGGTTGATACCCTAAGCAGACGGTCTTTGGGGAGTGTGACTCATATTGAGGAAGGAAAAAAGGAGTAAGCAAGGGATGTTCATAGACTAGCCCGGTTAGGGGTGCAACTAGTGGATTCAGCGAAAGGTGGGGTGGTAATGTAAAGTGGGTCAGATTCATCTTTGGTAGTTGAAGTTAAGTCCAGACAGGATGAAGATCCAGTTCTATTTAAACTTAAAGAGGCAGTTCTCAGGAAGGAGGCTGAGGCGTTCTCCAAAGGGGGAGATGGTGTACTCTGTTACCTGGGAAGATTGTGTGTACTGGATGTTGGTGAGTTGAGATAGCAGATACTGGCTGAGGCACACAACACGAGATACAACATTCACCCCGGTGCTATCAAAATGTACCGCGATTGCAGGATATTTACTGGTGGAACGACATGAAAAGAGACATTGCTGAATTCATAGCCAAGTGCCCGAACTGCCAGCCAGTCAAGGTAGAGCATTAAAGGCCAGAAGGCTCAAGATATCAGTATACCCACGTGGAAGTGGGAAGAAGTGAATATGGATTTCATTATGGGTCTACCTCGGACTCGCCGATAGCATGACTCAATCTAGGTGGTAATAGATCAGATGACTAAGTAAGCTCATTTCCTCCCTGTTAAAACCACAGACTCAGCTGAGGACTATGAAAAACTTTACATCTGAGAGTTAGTCAGACTCCATGGGGTGCCTTTGGCTATCATTTCAGACAGGGGAATGCAATTCACCTCACACTTCTGGAAGTCCTTTCAGAAGGGACTAGGTACTCAGGTCAATCTCAGCACTACTTTTCACCCGCAGACAGATGGGCAAGCAGAGCGGACCATTCAAACCCTAGAAGATATGTTAAGAGTGTGCGCGATTGAATTTAAGGGTAATTGGGGTGACCACTTTCCTCTTATCAAGTTTGTGTACAACAAAAGCTACCATTCTAGCATCCAGATGGCCCCATTTGAAGCATTGTATGGTAGAAGGTGTAGATCTCCTATAGGGTGGCTTGAAGTTGGTGAAGCTACCTTGATTGGGCCAGACTCAGTTCGCGAGGCAATGCAGAAAGTTCAGCTCATCCAAGAAAGGTTGAAAATAGCCAGAGTCGCTAGAAATCTTATGCCGATGTGCGGAGAAGAGAGTTGGAGTTTGGATTTGATGACTGGGTATACCTGAAAATTTCGCCCATGAAAGGGGTGATGAGGTTTTGAAAGAAAGAGAAGCACAGTCTGAGGTGTATGGGACCTTATAGAATTTTGAAGTGTATTGACAATATGGTCTATGAGTTTGAGTTACCTTCAGAACTAGCAGCTGTACATCCAATTTTCCATCTGTCACTTATGAAGAAGTGCATCGGAGATCTAACCTCAGTTGTGTCATTGGAAAGCGTGGGAATAAAGGATAGTCTCTCATATGAGGAGATACCAGTCTAGGTCCTTGACCGTCATGTTCGTAAGTTGAGGAATAATAAAATAGCTTCATTCAAGGTCTTACGGTGAAATCAACAGGTTGAGGGAGCTACATGGGAGGCCAAAGCGGATATGATGGACAAATACCCGCACTTGTTCTCTACCGACTCTGTTGTAGCTTGAAATGTTAGTTTTTCCTTAGGACCTGATCTAGTTGTTGAATTCAATTCATGTGTATAAGTTTCTTTTACAACTTTGGATGTATGTATGAAAAGTAAATTCAGATCAGTTATGTATTTTGAAACGGAGGTAGTCATTCTAGAAGTTTTGGAGTTAAATGAGCAGAATTTGGAAATTTTGATTGCTATTCTCTGCTTCCTATGTGTTTTCTAACATTAAAGGACAAATATTTACAAGGGGGAGATATTGTAATGCCTCGGAAACTCAAAATCTAATTCCAGGACTTAAATCAAGAAATCTGGAAAAGATGCAGAAAAGCTACAGGATGACCCACCTAACAAGTATTTAAGTGACCTCACGACTCATTAGGTGAGCCGTGAGAAGGAGTTTTGAGGTTTTGAGAAGGGAGACAGTGTACCCAACGAGGGACTTCACGAGTCGTGGTCACTGACCACGACCCATTGAGTCACTCGTGGTCAGGCCTGAGTTGAGAATATATTTAGTGGAGCAGTGTACTTGACGAGTGGGGAACGAGTTGAGGTCTATAGTAACGACTCGTTATGTCCCCCGTTACCAGCCCTAGTGAGTTTTTAGCCAGTGTACCTAACGAGTGTCACAATGAGTCGTCGTTAGTGGCAACGACTCATAGGCGACTCCTTACCAAACTTAGCATTTTCAAAATCTTCAGGTGTGAGACAGTATGGTCCACGACTTGTGACCACGAGTCGTGGCCAGTGACCACGACTCGTTGGGGTCACCTGGCAGATTTTCCCAACGAATTTCTAAGGGCTATTTAGTAATTTCCTACTCTCCCAATCTTAAAACTACGTCGTTTTAGTAATAATTTTAAACCTTTTCCTCATTCCAACTCTCAGATTTCATAAAATCACCATAAGTTCTCCTCCTAAAAATCCTTCAAGCAAGCTTAGGGTTCTTCCTTCATCGCAGCAGTTCAGGTCTTCTTCTTCAGGGAATTCTTAGCCAGGTATGTGGGAATTCAACAAGGAAATTTTCCTTCCCTTGTGTCCCCCAATATCGTCCCATAATTT
>JACEIK010001244.1:106807-125655 GCA_018107945.1 Datura stramonium
CCCCTCAATCTAAACTAAGAAACAAAAACAAAAACAAAGGGCGATATATACAAACATATAATCACACAATCTGATCATATCATTTTGGAATGAACACATGTATCAGATAAATTTAAAACAAAACCATCATCCACTAATGCGACATTAAACTTTTCATACCATTTCTTAGGTGCTTTTTTTAGGCTATACAAGGACTTTCTTAATCTGCATACTTTATATTCCTATCCTGGGACCACAAAACCCTCAGGTTGTGTCATATAGATCTCTTTCTCTAAATCACCATTTAGAAATGGTGGTTTTGACATTCATTTGGTGTACCACTAAACTATGAATAGCATCTAGAGCAATAAGAGTTCTAATGATTGCTATTTTAGTCACAAAAGAAAGGTAATCAATACTATTCTTTTGGTTAAAGCCCCTAATCACAAGTCTAGCCTTATATTTATCAATTGTACCATCATGTCTCAATTTCTTCTTAAATATCCACTTGCTACTTATGGATTTACAACCTTTAGAAAAATCATACAAGTCCCAAGTGTGACTAGAAACTATAGAGTCTAACTCACTTTTAATGGCCTTTTTCCAAAACATAGCATCTATTGATCTCATTGCTTCATCATAAGTCCTAGGGTCTTCTTCTATTAAGTAGATAGACACTAATTCATCATTTAAAGCATCAATGTTAAAATTCTCAATCAAGAAGGTAGTGATAAAATCAGGACCAAAACTAGTCTCAGTTCTACGTCTTTTACTCCTTCTAAGTTCATATTCATGCTCATTAGAAATAACATCAGAAGAAGGTACAACATGAGAATTAACAGACATAGATGTAGAAGCATTATTTTGCACATCACTAGACATATCATTTTTCAAAGGAAAAATATGCTAAAAAAATTCTGCATCTCTAGATTCACAAATAGAATGATCATTCAAATACATAAATCTATATGCAGCACTATTTTGAGCATAACCGATAAAGACAGTGTCAAAAGTCTTAGAACCTACATTGATCCATTTAAAATCAGGTAGACCAACCTTAGCCAAACACCCCCACACTTTCAGAAATTTTAAGTTAGGGGCAAACCCTTTCCACAACTTATATGGAGTCTTGTCCAATTTCTTATGAGGGACCCTATTAAGAATATAACAAATAGACAAGACAGCTTCCCCCCACATGTTATCAGATAGACCCAAGTCTAAAAGTATAGAGTTCATCATTTCCTTAAGGGTTCGATTTTTGGGTTCAGCTACACCATTCTATTGGGGAGTATAGGGAGCACTAACCTTATGTATAATACCATTTTCCTCATAAAAATCCTCTAGAGTTTTAGTACTGTATTCACCACCCCTATCATATCTAAGTCTCTTGATTTTCCTATCTAATTGATTTTCCACTTCTGCTTTGAATTTCAAAAACATTCTTTCAGCCTCATCTTTAGACTTAAGAAGATATACTTTCGTGTATCTAGAAATGTCATCAACAAAAGTTATGTAATACTTTTTTCCACCTTTGCTCACAGTGTTCTTTAAATCTGTTAAGTCTGAATTACTAGTTCAAGCAATTCAGTCTTTCTATTAGTAACAAATTTGAAAGGTTTCTTTGCGTGTTTTGATTCTACACAAATAGGACACTTAGAAAAATCATCATTTTTTATCATAGAGATTAATTCCTTTTTTCTAAGTGTTTAATAGAAGCAAGGTTAACATGACCTAGTCTACCATGCTACAAATTAACAAACTCAGCAATATAAGTAGAATTAAAAATACTTGCATTATTGACAATCTCTTGAACAATGTTAAGTACAAATAAGCCCTCACTAAGATATCCCTTCCAAACAAAGTCTCCTCCACGTGAAATAATTATTTTATCAGCTTCAAAAGTAAGTTTAAGACCTGCTTTGTTGAGAAGTGCTCCAGAAACTAAGTTTCTACGGAGGGAAGGAACGTACAAAACATTGTTCAAGGCTAAAGTTTTTTCAGAAGTTAATTTAAGTAAAAATTTTCCCTTACCAATAACTCCAACAGTAGTGGAGTTACCCATGTATACACACTCACCATCAGTAGACTCCTTAAAGTCATGGAACAACTCCTTGTTGGCGCAGAAATGCCTTGAAGCGCTCGTGTCCAACACCCAGTCAGTCTTGTTAGCCACCAGGTTTGCCTCTACTACTACAACAACAATCATTTCATTACCCTCAGTAAGATGGGCTTGGACATCACCTTCTCCTTCCTCCTTTGAGTTTTGCCCATGTCTTCGATAACACTGGGCAGCTTTGTGACCAAGTTTCCCACAGACAAAATAAGGTCCCTTCGATTTTTTGATTTAACTCTCCAACTTATTGAAGTGATTTTTCTTCTTCATATGTCCCTTTTTAGGGACTTTCTTCTGTTTGTCTTTGAACGTATCTGTCACAACATTACCAAAAGATTCCATAAGGTTAGCTTTAGAAGAATTAAGAGAAAGAGTTTCCATCTTATCTTTGAGACGGTTTGCCTCTTCAGTCCTCACATGACTGATTAGTTCCTGGAGAGTCAAATTCTTTTTTCTTATGCTTCAATTGATTTCTGTGATCACTCCAAGATGGTGGGAATTTTTCAAATAGAACATTGTCCTGAAAAATCTCACACATCTTCATTTCTTCGGTGAGAACATCAGCAGTCAAGTCCTCGTATTCGTGAACTTGTTCCATGATTGGCTTATTGTCAACCATCTGGAACTTAATCCACTGTCTGACAACATATTTTGTCTTTCCTGCATCATCAGCACCATATTTCTTTTCTAAACTGTCCCAAATTTCCTTCGTAGATTTATAAGTTATAAATGAATCAAACAAAGGATTAGTCATATGATTTAGCAAATGTCTTCTAATAGTTTTGTTATTCTTTTCGAACTTCTTTTTACTAGCATCATCAACAATTACAATAGTGCTAGAACCAGTAGTAGTGTTATAGCCATCAGCAGGAGGTTCGTTAAACAAAACATAATCAACCTCTAATTCCTTAAAGAAAATCAAAAGTTTATGTGACCAACGTTTAAAATTATTTCCATCCAAAGGCTCAAGCTTGTACAAATCAGGAAAACTTTTGTTCAAGGAAATAGCTATTTATCAATATTGTATTCGAAAACCGCCTTCAACTTGTAGGTAAAAAATACTACAATATTGACATGGAACCTGAATTAATACAAAGGTAAACAACTTAATACAAATACCGTGTTGTGGTAAGCAACTGGCTTGAAAGCGATTTTGGCCCGACTCTGGTGCAAATCGTTAAGGTCGGTCACTCCACAAGGTTCCACAGCTCTTCTAAACACGTGCACTCATGGTTGGAATTTTGGAGTTGCACAAATACAATTTCCTAGAAATTCACAAAAAAGAAAGTCTACAAAAAAATAAAAATATTCTAGAAAGAAATCCAATTAAGGAGATAATATTTCTTTCTATGTATGTATGTGTTTTTCATAAAGAAAATAAATCTAAATATATAGGTGTATAAAATAGAACATAATGGTAGGAAATGAAATAACTCATCAATTAAAGCCATAATGGCTGAAAATATTTTTTTTTTCTTCTTCTATTAAGCCATAAGTTATGATTCTCACAAATTATTCAAAGAATGAATATGATACTTTGAATGTTTGGCACAATCAATTCTAGAGAATGAATGTGGTAACTTTTACTTTGCATTCTCATCTCCACAATCAATTCTAGAAAGATGAATGCAGTAAAAAATTTTTCTTTGCATTCTCATTCCTTAGTAGAAAATTCCAACAACCACTCCTAAAAAATAATAAAGCACAAGATTTATAAAATAGACAAAAGGCACATTCATAAATATCAAGATAATATTCAACAAAAGTACCCAAGAATTAAATTAAAACCCTAAGTCACAAAATTATCCTTAAAATCATGTCAAAAATCTGGAATTACAACTAATACACCATAAAAATCTTCATTATAAAGTGTGGTATAAAAGAAAGGAGTAACTAGCTGAAATAAATTGTCAATTGAATCTTCAGTAGAAGTTGAATCCATGATCCACAAGATTTGTTGTCAGCCAAAGATGTCCTAAGTTACAAATATTATTTTGTTTATACCCTAACTGCTTCATTGCACTGAATAAAAGTTGGAATGTGGTGCCTGAGTCTCCTTTCGAGATTGATTTTTGCTAACTGTGACAATTCCTTCAAATCTATCCTTGTTTGCATTGATGAAATCACTAATGGAGATTTTAAATCACTATTAGTGATTTAGCCTCTATTAATGGTGATTCAGAATTGCTATTAGCAGTTCAACCTAGCATTTCTAAACTTCTAAAAGTTGTCAGTTGGCAAAAAAAATTTAACTCGATGCATCATTTCTCAGTTTTATAGATTTCAAAATGTGATTAGAGATCTTTCTTTGCTGATGACACTTCTCAATTAACATCTAAAGTTGTATAAATGTAGCTCGTTTGATAATATAATTTTTTGTTCTCTTAATTCTATAACTGCAACCTAAAATATAATGACTTCTTTGGTCATTTTGAGTTTTAGGACTCCCTTCCCTAGTTTTAGACTTCTCGCAGGTTCAGACAATGATTTATGACTTGCGGATATTGATGGCATGAGTTATGAGGGGCTCAAGTGCATTTAAAAATACTTGAAACTAACTAATGACCTAGAAAACTAAGAGTTGAAAGAAATCAATATTTTGGGTTAATGGGTTTGAATTCATTGGTTCAAGGTTCTTATAGGTTCGTATAATTATTTAGGAGTTGTTTGGATGGCTTGGTTGAGACTCAAAAGTTTCGAGTGAGGCTCGGAAAGCAAAAAGCATAACTAAACATTTATTTTATTTTTGATGGTGCAACCACAATTATGGACCAGGTGTCGTACTTGCAACCCCACAATTATGACCATAGGTATGCTTTTGTGACGGTTAGAGTTGGGTTCTACGCAGTTTTGATGATTGACAAAATAATGATGGAATAGGTAAATCAAGTTGTTTCAATGATACTGTCTCAAGGAAATAAACATGTGCTGAATTGAAGTGTTGGAGTTCTATTACAACACTAAAAAAGCGAAGAGTTTTACTTGAAAAAGGAGTCTCACTTGGAGTAGACTCTAAGTCAAGAAGAGTTTGATTTGATGGGCAGTTCGAAGTGAGAAACAAATCTTTAAAGAGTTGTATATATGCTGAATTGAAGTGTTGGAGTTTGACTACAATACTAAAATAAAGAAGTTTGACTTGAAGAAGGAATCTCACTTGAAGTAGAACTCTAAGTCAAGAAGAGTTTGAGTTGATGAACATTTTGAAGTGAAGAACAACTCTCTGAAGAGTTGTCCTTAAATAGAGGTGTAGTCACATAGAATATGGTATGCACTTATAGAGAGAAAAGTTGATTGGCAAATTAACTTCGGGAGTGATCCATAAAGAGTGAAGGAACACGTTGAAGAACCAGACCCTAAGTACAGAGTCAAGCTAAGAGTTTAACATTCTTATATTAGGAGTTTTTTATTGAGTTTTATTCTTGATTTATCTTAGTTCAATGAGTTTTAAACTGAATTAGGATTATTTAGTCTTCAAGTTGGGTCAACTCGAAGGCTTTGGGATCACATACCTTGGGAGGTTTGTGAGTTGCTTAGGCATTAGAGTTTATGATTCCTTAGGATACAAGTTTTATAATCTGTTATTGAGAGGCTAATTGATTTTATGGAGTTCGAAAAAAATTCTGTTGAGGTACAGGTCGTGGTTTTTCACCTTTTATGAGTCGGGTGTTTTCTACATAAAAATATTGTGTTCTTTACTTACTACTTTTGCTGCTTAGTTAAAACACGTTAGACAATCTGTTTCACTCGTACGCAATAAGCTAACATAATTATGTAAAATTGTGGTCGTAAAGCCTATCAATTGGTATTAGAGCAACTTATCTTGTTAAAGGCTAACGCCTAAGATAAGATCATGATGAATTCTGCACCATCAATCGGGCACAGTGAATGACAATCAACAACCAGACCTCCTATTTTCAATGGCTCACACTTCATCTGGTGGAAAGCTCATATGAAAAATTTTAATCAAGCTGAGGATTACGCGTTATGGGATCGAATCACGATAGGACCGATCATACCTATGAAAAAGGTGGAGGGAGTTGAAGTCATGAAAACTAGATCAGAGATAAATCCACAAGATTTAATGGAACTCAAAAAGAATGCTAAGGTCAAAAACATTCCGGTGTGTGGTCTAGGCCCTGATGAGTACAATAAAATTTTAAATATTACCACTTCCAATCAAATATGGGATGCACTGGTGAATGCTCATGAAGGAATAAGTCAAGTGAGAAAATTCAGGGTGGCTATGCTATTCACTGAGTACGAAACCTTCAAGATGAAGGACAATGAGTCAATGCAAGAGATGATCGTTAGACTCACATCTCTGGTCAATGAATTATCATCACTGGGAAAGGTTCTCACTAATGAGGAGCAAGTTGAAAAAGTGTTAAGGATTCTTCCAAAAAGCTAAATGAGATGTGAAAGTCATGCTATAAGAGAAGAAAAGGATATCTCCATCATGAAACTTGATGAATTTGTAGGAAATTTAAAAATGTATAAGATGAATATGGATGATCTAAAAGGAGAAGAAGTGACAAAAGAAAAGTCTCTGGCTCTAAAGGCCTCTTCAAATAGTGATGGATCTGATTCTGATGATGAACAAGTGGTGTTTCTAGAAAAATAGTTTAAGAAATTTCTCAAAATGAAAAAGGGATATGACAATAAAGGAACAGGTAGCAAAAGACGGTCCAATGATAAGTCCCCAAAAGGTTGCTACAAGTGCTTCAAAACTGATCACATGATCAAGGACTGTCCTCTTTGGGAAATTGAATGGAATAAAGAAAAAGCTGGAAAGGAAAGGCCGAAAAGAAATTAAGAGAGAAAGCAAAGAAAAAGGAGAAGGAAAACAATGCTATGATGGATGCATGCGGATCAGATGATGAGATTGATGAAACTGCCTTCATGGCAATAGGAGACTCAGACCTGGATGAAGACACTGAGGTAAGTATTTCTAATTTAAAAGAAAAAATTGCATCTTTTCTCCAAAAATAAACTTTTCTTTATGATGAATACTCTGGTTAATAATCTTGAAGAAGTAACCTATGATAGGGATCAATTGTTTAGTGCTCTTGCTAGTCTAAAGTTCGACTATATTGATCTTTAAAATAGAAAGAAATTCACTAATGAAGATAACAGTACCCTAAAGGAAAAATTCAATAAACATGAGTCAACTAATCAGGACCTAAAATCTGATAAGTTAAAAATATCCTCATCTTAAAAGGAAGAGACAAGAAAAAATCAGAAAATGGAAAATGGTTGAGTCTTAACTAAAGGAGTGCAAGACTAATCTCTCTAGTGAAAAGGAAAAAGTGAGAAAAAAAGTTTAGAAATATCCATATTGAAACTGGATCTTGAAAGAGAAATCAAATGGACCAAGTCATCTAAGATCATAAATAACTTAAGTGGAAGGGCTCATAATGAAAGGATAGAAATATGATTTTATAAAGAAACTAATATCACTGAAGATATATGTTATCTTTGTGGAAAGTTGGGCCACCACTAAATGTCCAGTAGCCGCCAAGTATAGAAATAAAAGCACTTTATTGGCAAAAGGAAATAGTTCTAAACCTGTTCTAAGAAATAGGTCTAACAACCTATTGCCAAGATGGAAAAAAAGAAATTTGATTTATCCTTTTAATCACAAGAAAGGACCCAAGCTTATCTGGGTTCCTAAAACTAACCTCTGATTGTTTTGCAGGATTGAGTGAAAGGAAGCAAGCAAAATGATACATAGATAGTACTTGTTCAAGGCATATAATTGGGGATAAACTAAAATTTCTTTCACTCACAGATATAAAGAGAGGCAGTATAGGCTTTGAAAATGATTTTAAAAGAAGGATATATGACCTTGAAAAGATTGAAAACCTTGTGATAGGGGAAACCATGGATGAAACACGTGGATGAACCTGGTCCAACACAGGAATCTCAATAAAATAACTTGGGGATGATTAAGATTGCATTAGTATCCCTCAATGATTGGCTAAAATTAATGCGTTCAACATGAAATATGTCTTAGTTGAAAATGTTCTACTCAGTATTGGTGAGATTATATGTATGTCCTTATACCATGATAGTTACATTGTCTCACTTAGTATAATGATATTACCCTTATTATCTTAGTTGAACTATCTTGTATTGAGGAAATTTTAGATGATGAACATGGTTCATTAGCCAATCCAGGTATGTGCTCTATCTCTTGTAATTAATTATGTCTAAGAAATGCACCAAATCTAATGACATGTTTCATGAGTCTGTTTCTTATCAGATAAATCCAAAAGGAATTCATCCAATCCTCATAATTGAAAAAGCTCTTTAAAACTGCCAAAATTCTTCAAAGTGCACATTATATTTGATGTTGGAAATCGCACATCAATCACCAAAATCCCACTTCATCAAGAATTTCATTCTTACTTAGAATCAATTTTCTTGGAATTTGAGAATGGATTCACTCACAAAAATAATAAAGTGAAGATCAGTGAGCTTTTATAAAATACCACAAGGGACTCTAGTGACCCAGAATCTCACTTCTTCAAAGTGTCTTTGAGGTAGCTCCCTATAAAACTTTGTTACAATTTTTTTAACGAATCTTGCAAGTTTACAGTGATAGGGGGAAAGAACTAGTAATGCTCAAGAAACATCCAGTGGATTGTAATGCTTCGGAAGTCCTAAAATCATACTCGAGAGTTGAAACGGAGAAAAATTGAAATATTTTCACCAGGTCACAAAATGAGTTGTTCTGTGACCTGTGGGGGTGACCACGAGTTATTAGGTGACTCGTGGTGAGGGGTTGGCCTTAAGTTCTGAAATTTTGTGATGGGAAGACACCACGGGCATGACCAAGAGTCATGGTCAGATCCATGACTCGTTGAGTCAGCCGTGGTCAAGATCAGTCAAGGGTCAGTGGGATTTTGGACGGTGGAGGCCACGAGAGGTGACCACGAGTCGTGGTCACCAACCACGATTCATTAGGTCTCTCGTGGGGATCCGTGCAGGAAAATGTACAGTGCACATTATGACAGCAGGCCACAACTCATCCCCTGGGATGATGACTCGTCCAGCCTCTCGTTGGGACTGACAGTCAGTTTTTAACTGTGAATTTATTAAGGGTATTATCATCATTACTAATCCCTAGGGTCCTATACTACGTTGTTTTAAGTTATTTTCAGGTTGTATTAAGATAGTTTATGTCATTCTAACTTATTCAAAACTCATGCATGCAATGTTCAAGGGTGTAGAGGGTGATCAAGCATAAAACCTCAAGGTTGTCAATTATTCATCAATTCCTCTTGGGAAAGTGAGGAAGTTTTAGAATCCAAGTCTCTAAGGTATGTAGGGTTATGAATGGATGAATGTTCACACCCATGCCCAATCTCTCCTAATTTATGAAATTTTACTTGAAAATCTTATGGGGTTTTGTCCCAATTTCTTATAAAATCCTAATGATCTATCTATGGGTTAATATCTCTCATGTATCACATCATATTTTATGAATCATGAACAGATTTTACAACTAATTCAATTATAAATTTATTGATTTAAATTTCTATTAAATTATGCCCAATGATACATGTTCTATGATAAATTGAGCTATGACTTTACCTTGATTTTGATGTTCTTTAACCCATCATGATTTATGATCTATGATATGGATTTACTCAAATGCTCATCATGAATTTATGATTTACCAAGTATATACATGATTTACAAGTATGCATGAACCTCATGATTTATGATTTATGATTATGGCCGACTCACGAGCCTTATCTTCATGGCTAGTTCACATATTTACAAGCATTCTTATGATTATCACGATTTAACTAGCCTATGAATCTCATGTATATTATCCTATGAGCACTATATATATTTTGGGAGTAGTATTTAACGTCGAGTAGGTTTGGGGCTCAGGTTTTGTCCCGGGTCTCAGAACTACATGTCACTGTAGGTCACGATGGACCTCCCTTGAGACTATCCCCTTTTTCCCAAAATGGGCCTTTCATGAGTGATATCACGCCTTACATAGTTCTATCCTTGGCAAGGTACGAACACCCTCCCGACTAGAGGTTTACAGGTCGGGCTCCATGTGTAATCATATGGGGTACTCATAATTTATTGTTCTTATTGTTCTTCATAATTTATGAATGATTATGTTCATATTGTTTTGGGTCAAGTTACGTTTAATAAAGCTTTTCTCCTATTATTATGATTATGACTGATTTACGAATATTTTGAAAACCTTGAGTCTTATGTTACATTACGATATATATATATTATGAGCATGTTGTCCTACTCTTATGAACTTTTATACATTTTAAATATCCATTTTACTTACTTTGCATACTCCGTACATTCCACGTACTGACCTCATACTCTATGTTGTATCATTTCATGATACAGGCTCCGGTACTCAGATTCAGCCTCAACTCTAGCCAGCTTTGGAGTAGCATCAGTCTCTATTGGTGAGCCCACATCTGTCATGGGCCTCTCTTTTATTCACACATGATAGTGTATTTCTGTTTCAATTTTAGAGAGTTAGTTAGGGTCTTGTCCCATCAATTCATCGGTGATAGAGGCTTTCTCTGACATACTTTATATTCAGTTTTAAATGCATGTGATGTATTTCAGATCTGATGTTATGATTAGACTTCCTCTATAATATGTATGCTGAATCTTCCACTTTTATTGATTGAGTTAGTTGAATGTTCATGTCATGGGTTGACTCGGAGTCCCTCGGGGTTCCTTGTCCCGTGTCTCGATTCGAGCCTTTGTTCAGGTTGTGACATGGCTAGACTTAGTTCTTATAGAAAAAAGTGTTACGGGAAAGAGTTCTAATGATGCTCTTGAAAATAAAAGTGTTGAAGGAAGATGCAACAAGTGAGGGGAAAAGTTTTTGTCCCATAACTGAACCTAGTTCACCCTTTGGGTATAATCTTTGTGATAAATGATAAATATCTGACAAGGAGAATTTTAGTTGAAAAAGTATTAGTGAAGGCATGAAACAAGTTCTGCAACCTGGTTCATCGCAACATGATAAGGAGGAGGATGCTCCATATTTTGGAGTTGTATCAGATGCTGAAAAAGAAACTCATGAGTTCTATGAATTTGATCCCTCCACCTGTCTTCTTTCTTTAGGTTGTCACTAGTTTAGGTATTCCTTTTCAATTATCTCCTTGTTATCTTTTTGGTTCTTATGACTTTGATTGTAATGAAGCTGCATAGAGTGTGGTGCATTTCATATTTGTTTATGATAGTCTTTTTCTCTTTATACTGATGTGTTTTTCTTGCATGGATTGTTAAAGTGGGTTAAAGTCCCACATTGGTTGGGGAATGGACTGATGGTTTGTTTATATGAACTTGGACAATCCTCCCCTCATGAGCTAGCTTTTGGGGTTGAGTTAGGCCCAGGTGCCATATCTTTACATGGTATCAGAGCCAGGTCCATTCCCGTTTGGGCTCCTAGTCCACATGCCAGTCGGGCCTGGGTGTGAAAGGGGGTGTTAAAGTGGGTTAAAGTCCCACATTGGTTGGGGAATGGACTGATGGTTTGTTTATATGAACTTGGATAATCCTCCCCTCATGAGCTAGCTTTTGGGGTTGAGTTAGGCCCAGGTGTCATATCTTTACATTGCATGGATAATATCTTTAGATGAATGTTTGAGAAATTTTGGTTACTTTTATAATTTTATTTGTGATAGTCCATGGCCATGAGCAGTACATTATTATCATTCAACTGATCTTTATGAATAATGAAAGTTTTTTCGATGATGCATAAAGAGGGAAGAATATAGATTGTGCAATATTTTTAACCCATTGACCGTTGACTAACCTGTTTCAATCAAAGTGTTTCACATATTAATACCTACAAGGATTGCACAAGGATAAGAAGTTTGTCATCATCAAAAAGAAAATATTTTATTGGATTCTATGTAGTTTTAATGATTGACAAAATAATAATAGAACAGGTAAGTCAAGTTGTTTCAACGATACACTGTCTCAGGGAAATAAACATGCGCTAAATTGAACTGTTGGAGTTCTACTACAACACTAAGAAATAAAGAGTTTGAATTGAAGAAAGAGTCTCACTTGGAGTAGAACTCTAAGTTAAGAAGATTTTGATTTGATGGGCAGTTCGAAGTGAGAAACAAATCTTTGAAGAATTGTACATATGTTGAATTGAAGTGTTGGCGTTCGACTACAATACTAAAAGCAAGAAGTTTGACTTGAAGAAGTAGTCTCACTTGAAGTAGAACAATAAGTCAAGAAAAGATTGAGTTGATGAGCAGTTTAAAGTGAAGAATAACTCTCTGAAGAGTTGTACTTAAATAGAAGCGTAGTCATACAGAATACGGTGTGCATCTATAGAGAGAAAAGATGATTGGCAAATTAACTTTGGAAGTGACACACAAAGAGTGAAGGAACACGTTGAAGAACCAGGTTCTATACAGAGTCAGGCTAAGTGTTTAAAATTATTGTATTATGAGTTTTTTATTGAGTTGTATTTTTGATGTTATCTTAGTTCAATGAGTTATAAAATGAATTAGAATTGTTTAGTCTTCAAGTTGGGTTAACTCGAAGGCTTTGGGATCACATGTCTTGGGAAGTTTATGAGTTGCTTAGGAATTAGAGTTTATAATTTCTTAAATTACAAGTATTGTAATCTATTATTTAGAGACTCATTGATTTTAGTGGATTTGAAAAAAAATTCAGTTGAGGTACAGGTCGTGGTTTTCACCTTTTGTAAGACGAGTGTTTTTCACGTAAAAATACTTTGTTCTTTACTCACTGCTTTTACTACTTAGTTGAAACATGTTAGACAATCTGTTTCACTCATAGGAAATAAGCTAACGTAAATAAGTAAAAATGTGGTCTTGTAGCCTATCAGTTAGGGTTCTTAAGGAGATTTTCAATTACAAGGGATTGACTGCTTTTGTGATTCTCACATTTGCGAGATAGGGGTCACTTTTGTAAAGAACCCGTGTTGTATAAAAGGTTGGTAGTCACAATTTTTAGATTATTTCAACACATTTTGGCTTTTGGGATCTCGACTTTGGATGATCTAAATAGATATTTTTAGTCTATTTTTTGTTTAACTAAACCACCTTGGGGTGAAGGTTTGGCTGGACTCCTATCTTGTATATTGAAGTGAAAATAGTAAACAGAAAAAAGAAAGGGACATAAAACCTAACCTCCACAAAATACAAAAGGGAATTGGAATTATCCAATTCATCTAATCTGGAAAAAATCAAATTTGAGGATTCTTCTAAATAAGCACTATTTGTATTTATACTATAAGAAACAAAAGTTAATGAGAAAATTAGGAGATAGATACAACAGGTACTTATGCTCGCAAACAAGCATATCATGCAAACAAAAAATTATTTCCTGGTTTGTTTGATTTGAAACTTGGAAATGTTGTCTATCCAATCTGAATAGACCTTGGGCTTGAGTAGGTAGATCTTTAGAATTTGCAAACTATTTATCATGGATATTATATACTCCTTCACTAGCTAAAGCATCTGCAATTTTATTTTCTTTCCTAAAACAGTGTTGGATATGAAATTGAACAAAGTAGTTGCAAAGGGTCTTTATATCTTCTATAATAACCTGTAAGTTCCAAGAAGTATTGAAGACACCTCTTATACAATCAACCATGAATCGCAAGTCCAACTACACAATGACACTGTGAAATCCTTGATTCTTACACCACTGCAGTCCTTAAATAAGAGCTCTTGCTTCTGCCTCATTATTGATCATAGGACCAAAAGAGATGGCATACGCAGCTAGAAGATAACCAAGGTGATTTCTTATAAATCCTCCTCCCCCACTTACACCTGGGTTACTTCTTAGCATCCATCAGAATTAATTTTGACAGTATTTTCCCGAGAGGCTTTTCAGGCAACTTTGATGATCTTGAGTTGAGGAGCGGCCATTTTGATCACCGCTCAAATTTTTGAAAGTGTAAAACGTCGAAGCAAATATAGTACCTAGTGGACTATAGATTAACATGAAGCAATTGCCTACACAACTAATGAGTATCTTTCCATAGCATCAATAGTGTCAATCTACTTCAATTTTATTAAATTGAAGAGAACTTCCTTCTACCCAATTGCTTGTTTCCAATTGGAATTCAACTTATGTCTAGGGGAATCCATAAAATAAGGGTTAACGCCTTGAGTAATTGTTGATTGATGCTATCCAACCTAAATTTTCTATTCCAAGCATCATAAAGGTAATTGGGAAGGATTGAGTGAATTTCACCATCAATCAGACTTTATGAAATCACCACCAGTAGTTTACTATATTGAACCTTGTTCAATTATATCGCACACACAAGACCAACAGTAAAGAACACACCAATATAACGTGAAAAACCTTCTTGCTCAAGGGAGTAACAAAAACACGATCTAGCACCTAGGATTTTATTCAACTAACGAGCAAGTTTTAGATTACAACCCTGCAATCAAGGCCACTAACTCTAGTACCTCAAACTCCACTAATTACCTCTACCAGTAACATGATTTTTCAACTCACAGATCGAATTAGAAATCTTCTTCTCACCTAGGAACAAAAACCACTGATAACTCTATCTCACAATATTTGACAGTTATAAAGAAAAACTTTGTTGAACAATACTCAACTGTCGTAAAGAAGAAGGAAAAAATCTCTATTACAAATTCCTATTTATAAGTCTTTCTTGGCCACCTTGAATCTTGAATCTTGATTCTTGATAGGTTTTCTTCTTTTCTTGCCTGCAATAAATTGGATTTCTCCTTTCGTTATTCTCTTCAAATAGGATTCTCTAATAATTACTTCCTTGTTTGATTCCAGCTGTGTTTCCCTTTAATTGCGGCTCAAGAACTGACTCCCTTCGTCACCTGTACTCTTACACATGTACTATGTTGACTAAAGTCAACGTATGCCACCTGTACATCAAAAATAATACCTAGCTATCCATATCAGCTTACTGCAGAGAAGATTGTACCTGGTCCATGTTATCATACCACAACCATCTAGAATACTTTTTGTCAATCATCAAAAGAACAATATGAGTTAGAACTTTCTTCAACACAGTTCTTTCTTTTGTTTAGAACTTTATAGGCCTTACTATGAGAGGAGTAGCTAAGAAAGATGCCTTCTTCACTCCTTGCATCAAATTTTCCCAGTGTATCATTTCCATTGTTATGTATGAAACACTTACACCCAAATTCTTTGAGGTGTGTCATATTTATCTTTCTTCCCTTTAGCAATTCATAAGGAGTTTTTTCCAAAAGTGGTCAGATCATGCATCTGTTTATTAGGTAGCAGGCTGTGTTTACTGCGTCAGCCCAATATCCTTGAGGTAGTCCACTTGCAATTAGCATAGTTCTTGTCATATCTTCCAAGGTTCTATTTTTCTTTCTACTACTCCATTTTGTTGTGGGGATCTTGGTGCTGAGAAGTTATGATCAATACCTGAGTCTGCACAGTATTCAAGAAATTTTGAATTATTAAACTCAGTTCCATGGTCTGGTCTAATGTTTCCCAGTATCTGATTTAGTTTCTTCTGAATCCTTTTGGCAAATATTAAGAATACATCAAAAGTTTCATCTTTGGAGGCCAGAAACAATTTCCATGTGAACCTGGTATAGTCGTCTACAATAACAAACACATATCATTTTCCTCCTCTGCTTGTTACCGTTATTGGACCACACAGGTCCATATGAATAAGTTGCAGGCACCTAGTAGTGTTGACTACCTTTTTCGGCTTGAACGTTGATCTCACATGTTTTCCTTTTGCACAAGCATCACAAATCAAACTGACTTTGAACTTAGTTTTGGGAAGACCTAGAACAGTTCCTTTCCTGCGAGCTTGTTGAGATGAGAGAAGCTATCATGACCTATGCGCCTATGCCAGAGTAAGGAACTATACATTAGGGCATTTAGGCAAGAAAGTTCCCCTCCCATGGGATCCATAATATTTGCCTTTTACACATTTTTATACCTCTGCCCTTTGAGAACCAGTTTCCCTATAGTCAGACTGGTGACCTTGCAATCTGCTGATGTAAATAAGACAGAATTTCCTTTATCACACATTTGAGAGATGATCAACAAATTGTGTTTCAAACCCTTCACATAATACACATTGTCAATTGCTTGTGTCATAGATCTTCCAACCTTTCCTATTCCAATGATTTCACTCTTTTTTTCCATTTCCAAAGGCTACACTTCCACCCTTGTGATTTGTGAGTGAGAGGAAGTTTTCCATTGTTCCTGTCATGTTCCTAGAGCATGCGTTGTCCATGTACCAGGTTCCTTTCTTTCCTCTCACTTTTCCCTGCAAAAATAGTCAAGGGTTAGATTTGGGTACCCAGACAAGCTTGGGTCCCTTTTCATTTATAAATGGATGAATTAAATCTCTTTTAGCCTAGTGTGACAAAATCATTTTTCTATTAATTTTCAAGGTTTTTCTTTTGTATTCACTGGTCATTATCTTTGGTTTTGCATAATCAAAATTCTTCTTTGTGGATTTTTTTCTTGATTAAGCAATGCTTTACATCGTGTCTTGTCAACCCACAGTGAGAACAAAAAGTATTATGCATTTTGGATTTTTCATTTAAACCATGTGTTCTATCATTTTATCCCAATCCTTGCCTTTTTCTAGATTGCTTTTCATTTATAGAATTTAGAAATTCAGAAGATTTTGTCCATTTTAAGACTCTTTCTAATTCAGCTCTGTTTGTATTCAAGGTCTTGTGAAGTCTTTGAACTTCAGCATTCAGTGTTTGTGATTCTAAGATGAGTTTCTTTATAGTTTCACTTTTCTCCTGGTTTTCTTTGTTAATTTTCACACATTCATCATCCCTTTTTAACAACCCCTGCTTCTCTTCTTCTAGTTTTTTATTTTCTTGTTTCAGATATGGGAATGCATTCATTATCTGTTCTTTTTCAATGGACATAGTGTTCAATTCTTCTATGAGAACAAGTGATAATGATGCCAACTTTTTTGAGAAAAAGTTTTTATTTTGGAACTAAGTTCCAGAAAACTTACCTCGCTTTTATCGTCTTCACTATCTGACTTCACATCATCTATGAGAGCCAGCACATCTTCATCATCCGAATCGTCCATACACAAGAAAGAGCAGTCACCTTGTTTAGTGGTTCCTTCAGATTCTTCACTCGAAGTATCTCCCATAGCAGCCAGAGCTCGCTTCACTACGCTATCTGCTTCTTTTATGGTAAGTCTTTTATTGGGAATCTGGAATTGATCCCTTTTTACATTCTTAGATCTTTACACCATATTTTTCTTGTATTTTAGCTCCATTGAGGACAATCCTTTATGAAGTGTCTGGATTCACCATATTTGTGATAGGTCTGATCTCAAAGATTGTTGTCGAATAATTTTGAAGCATTCTTCCTTTGGGCATTAAACCCTTTCTTAATAATTCATTGGAATCTTCGAGTAAGCAGAGCCATGTTTTCATGTTCGACTGTTCTCTTGAGAACTAGGTTCTTTTCTTTATGAGAACTAGAGAGTTCCTTTTCTTGGGATTTCTTGAGTTCATAGGTCTTCAAGTTTCCTATCAGATCATCCATAGTCAGAGTATCAAGATCTCTTGCCTCAAAGATCGCTTCCACTTTGCTTTCCCATAATTCAGGAAGAACACTTAGAAGCTTTCTTATCGTCTTGTGTGTTGGAATGACTTTCCCTAAAGAGTACATCTCGTTAATAATAGATGAAGATCTGGTATGTAGTTCATGAATAGATTCCCCCTCCTTCATTCTAAACAACTCATACTAACGATTTAGCATGTCAATTTTTGACTTCTTCATTTGACTTGTTCCTTCATGAGCAGTCTGGAGGGCATCCTAGATTCCCTTTGTGATAGTGCAAGAAGAGATTCGATTGTATTCATCAAGACTCATTCCACACACCAGAATCTTCTTTGTCTTTGCATTGATCTCAACTGCCAATTTTTCTTCCTTCGTGTACTCTAATCTACCTTTTGGTATTTGTGTTTTCCCGTATTCAGCCAGTTTCATGAGAATGGTAGGTCCGTCCAACACTACATTTCATAGGTTGTGATCTTCACCAATAAGAAAGTCCATCATGCGATTCTTCCACCACCCATAGCAGTGCCCATTGAACAGTGGTGGTTTGTAGTTGATTGTCCCACCTGAGTTGTTGGTGGTGCTGCCATGATTTGATTTTTCAAGGTATAAGCCTTTGTTGAAAAACCTTGCTCTGATACCAATTGAAATCACCACCAGTAGTTTACTATATTGAACCAACAAAGAACACACCAATATAACGTGAAAAACCTCCTTACTCAAGGGAGTGAAAAAAACACGACCTAGCACCTAGGATTTTATTCAACTGACGAGCAAGTTTTAGATTACAACCCTGCAATCAAAGGCACTAACTCTAGTACCTCAAACTTCACTAATTACCTCTACCAGTAACACGATTTCTCAACTCACAGATCGAGTTAGAAATCTTCTTCTCACCTAGGAACAAAAACCACTGATAACTCTCTTTCACAATATTTGACAGTTGTAAAGAAAAGTTTTGTTGCAAAATACTCAATTGTCGTAAAGAAGAAGAAAAAAAATCTCTATTACAAATTCCTATTTATAAGTCTTTCTTGGCAACCTTGAATCTTGATTCTTGTTAGGTTTTCTTCTTTTCTTGCCCGCAATAAATTGGATTTCTCCTTTCCTTATTCTCTTCAAATAGGATTCTCTAATAATTACTTCCTTGTTTGAGTCCAGCTGTGTTTCCCTT
>JACEIK010001244.1:126115-178603 GCA_018107945.1 Datura stramonium
AAGAAAAATCAATTTATACTACGCCTCAAAAATTCCTAAATAATTTAAAGTCGGAGGGTCCCTGCTGTGCAGGAATGGACATACCCTTGGAAGGACGGACCGTCCTTTGCTCCATCAATTAAAATAATCTTCTGCTCAAGTGTTTTCCATCCATTGATTTGCGGACCATCTTTTGAAACACGGTCCATCTCTTTATTCATCCCTTGAATCTGGCATCTATTTGTCAAATGATCTGTCTTTGAATTTGTAATATCCCGAAAGTCCCTAAGATTAGACCAGAGAGTTGAACTAGAAGGAAAAAATCTGCACTTTTGCACAAGAACGGCTCATGGTACAAGTTGTGAGATTAAGTAACGGGTCGTAGGAGGAGTCGTGAAGAAGATCTGGAGTTAGGTGTCCAGACCACGAGTCACACCACGAGTCATGGTATATGGGTACGACTCGTGGTCAGGGTCGTGGGGAGGCGAAGTCACGAGTGATGTTATTACCCGTGGTAGGAAACCACGCGTCATGGGATGAAACCATGGAAAGTTTCATAGGAAAAATTAGCAGTTGAGACTCAGTGACCATGGGTGGCCTCACAATTCATGGTGGCGTGTAATGAGTCATGAGATGGACCCATGGTGAGAATCCAAGAAGGTATTCAGGTGACCAGTGGTGATCACGAGTAACGACCACGAGTTGTTACTTCATGGTACGACTCATGGTGAGGCCCATGATGACTGGTAGTGTGTATTTTTTCTACTTTTTAGTAAGGATATTTTCATAATTTTTAAGTTTCTAAGCCCTATACAACGTCGTTTTAAGCTCAGTTAGGGGAGTTGTAAGAGGGTCTAATCTATCTTAACCTATTCTTTCCCCATGCATGCAAAACTAGAGGATTCCTAAGGAAGAGCAATCTTAGAACTCTCCAATTTCTTCTCTAATTCCTTTGGTCTTTCAAGAGAGAGTGTAAGACCAGATTATCCAGGTATGTAGGGTTAAGAATGAGAGTATTCCTTCACTCCCATTTCCAAATCCTCTTCTAAATTCATGAAATTCAAGGTCGATGAATCTATGGGGTTTTAACCCAATTTGTGAATTTTTTAAGTATCAATCATGGGTAAATCCTATTCATGTTTCTAATGTTGTTTTAACATTCGTGGGCATGTTTTATAATGATTTCAATTACAAATTATGATTTTAAAGTTTTACCAATTATGATGTCCAATTATGAAAGTTCATGAAGAGTTGAGATTATGATCTATATTTTCAAGTATGATGAAATGTCTATAATAAAAGTATGATTTTAAATTACCCATGTTTATATCCAAGATTTTGACTATCAAGTCTTCAAAGCATGTATAAGTTTGGGAAAGCCCATACGATCAAGTAGATTTTATGATTTACTTCAATTTCATGTTATTAGCTTACCACATAGTTCTGGAGTCTAGACTCTCACTTTTCAGCTTGTGGTATGGTTTGAGTGAGGCTCCTCATGTTTTCAGACTATGTATATAATGTTATGATTCAGCTTCATCAAAAGACGATGGATCTTGAAAAATGATGGTGAGCATATGCATATTATTAGAAGTAGCTTCTAGCACCGAGTAGGCTAAGGGTTCAGTTAACCTTGTGCCTCAATACTACGTGTCAATGTAGGTATGTTCAGATTCTTTGGGACCTCCTTTGTGAGCTTCTCCTGCCCCCAAGGGGCCTTCAGCTTGATATCAATATTAAGGTAACGTCCTTAGCCCTGGCAAGGCTTTGGATGGCTCTTCCCACTTAAGTGTAATAGTCGGGACAACATAAGCTCTATCATTATAATGTTGATTATATGATGAGTCTCCCATTGTTCCTCATGATTTCAACATTACATGTCCATCAATTATGATATTATGTTTTCAGCAGGTTTGACCCAATGTTCAGTTTTACTTATGATTATCAATTTCAGCTTTGAGTCATTCGAATCAGTTATGATATTCATTCATGTTTAAATCATGTTTTCAGATAATAACATGCAAGTCTTACTCTTAGAATCTTATGAAAATGTTATATGATATGCATGATTTCAGCTTTACTTAGCGGTTTTACTTACTTTGCATACTCAGTACATTCCAAGTACTGACTGCATGCTCTATGTTATATCATTTTAAGATACAGGCTCGGAATTTCAGGTTCAGTCCTGTCGCTAGTCAGATCCTCAGACATAGTATTTTCTTAGATTGTTGGTGAGTCCTCATCCTTCGAGGACCTTCTTATCAGTTTATTTTCAGTTTCAGTTTATTAGTGAGTTAGTTGGGGGCCTTGTCCCATCAACTTTTCAGATTGTAGAGGCTTATCAGACATAGTATGTATTCAGTTTTGGATCAGTGCCACGTATTCCGTCTTTCAGATGTTATTAGATATTCAGACTTTCGCTATTTCAAATGTTAGTTTTTTTCTCATTAATTATGTTGAGCTTTAGTTTTCATGTTCATGTCATGGGTCAACTTGGAGCCATTTATAGTTCTAGGTTCCTTGTCTAGATCCTGGCCTATGTTCGAGTAGTGATAGAATTGATGGACTGTCTTCTGAAAATACTGTCTGTCTTTCCCTCCATCAGCTTTGGACCACTTCAGAGTGGTTTCTAGACCCAGTGGGACTTGATGGGCCATTGAACAGGTGGACCGTCCTTCATAAAGGTGGTCTGTGTTTTGCTTTGCCTTTTGGATAGATTTTTGGCTTTGATTCCTCTTTTGTTTATTTCACTTGGGTTCCTGAACATAGAATAATGAGGTAAGTTTTAACTTAAATTAGCACCTAAAGACATGAAAAACTCTATGACATAAAGAAAATATGTGTTACAAATTCCCGCCACATCAACACCCTAACTTAAAGGGTTTGCTTGTCCTCAAGCAACTAAGAAGAGAAATTAACCGAACACCTAAACTATCTTCCCGGCCTCGCAAAAAGAAATGATGGTTTTCAGCCACCCTCTCCATCCGAAAAAATCAGTTTTTCTCACAACTGTTCAGACTAAGCATGCAACCTCCACTAATGACACCATATCAACATGCACACACCTAGACTTGAGAAGTAAAACATGCCAGCTATTTACATCCACATGCCCTCACAATTATATTAAGGAAAGTGTTCATCTTCTGAAGCAATGATAACATACAAATCAAGGACACACAAGATCAAAAGAGGAGAGAAAGACACACAACTCTCACAAAGAAGTTCATGAGACAGGTCATTACTACCATATGCTTGCTTATTTACTCAAGTGCTCTTTCTTTTGGATATCAAGGTTGAAATCGCACAAAGGTTTTTCTAAGCTTGTAATGATTGTCAAAGGGCTAGTAGGGTACAAATATGGCTTTTAGTGACTCATTTACCATCCTTGAACACTGCATCACTTTTCCACCACCTTTTCACCTTTTTGATCCCTCCTTTTCTTCCCTTCTCTTTTCTTAGAAACTTTTCGCACCTCAAGGTATTTTTGTGAGCTCAATTTTCATTATATTTTTCTTTTTTCTTTTTGTTTTTTAGCTCATTGCTCAATTAGACCTACAGATGTGTTCAAATAATTATCTTTGGCCTATTTCTTTATTTTCACCTTATCACCCCCAACTTACACGTTTTTGCTCATTTTTCATCACATTTCAAAGTGTCATAGAGGATGGATTCAAAAAAGGGTCAACTTGAGAATTAGTTTTGACATTCATTACGGTTGATCAAGAGAAAGTTCAAAGGCACAAAAGTGGAGACTACGGTACATGCATCATTTGGTAGGTCTATTTAGGAAAATGTGACTTGTGAAGCACAAAAAACGCCTAAGTTTATCTCTACAACTCATAGTCAATTCTAAGTTTGGGCACAAGTACCAAGACAAGTTCTAGAGTGTGACTAACTCAAGTGAACAATCGAAAATTCTTTTTTCACAATGCCACATGGATATCAAAATAAATAAACACATCACTCTCAACTAGGGACACCTTGCCCCAATTATATGTCAAAAGCAGAGGGTACACAAGTCAATACCAAACAATTATGACTAAAATTTGAGGGGGGCATTATTTTTACAAATTAGTACAAGAATGTTAGGAACTCAATTTCCACCACCACCTAATTCAAAAATATTTTATTCAACCAAAAATGACTCAACTAGTGGTATCTTTAAAAATGTCGCCTAGCAATCTATTGTTGGGACTACACATTATGACACTTTAACTATATTTATTTACCAGATTCAACTAAAAATAAGTCTCTCGGGAATGAACCATGTCCAAGTAAATTAAAGAGGACTCTACACTATAAGAGAAAATAACAACTACATCTAAACTACTTACAAAAGCAAGAATATTACACACACTTTTATCAAACTCCACACATCACAAGCAAAAACCTCATACACCCCCAACTTAAAAATATGCAATGTCCCAAGTGCATGTAAAAAGAGTAAGGATAAGAACTCCTTGAGGTGCACTTGTCCAACGGAAGCTCAAGAAGCGGGTGAACTGATGGAGAATGTATGTAGTATCCCCTGAGATGCCTCCGAAGAAGCTAAAGGTCATTCGACTTTTCTCTCCACTTTGAGGATATGAACTGTCACCCCAGCTTTGTATCAAGATCTGTATAATTCTCATAGCGGGGTGGTATGAATACAAGGAGGGCATCTTCCGAGTATTGCATTTTACACTTTTTGGCCTTTAAATGAGAAATGTCATTTTGTCTTCTTGTCAGGACAAACTTTGATATGAAAATAGTTTGATCCTTCTCTCCAAAATTCTCCATTGACTCGGTTGTCTCATCTTTCACACATTCAACCAAGCACAATATTGAAAAATAATTGGAATGCGGTCTAAGTCTCTCCTCTTTCAAATTTTCTTCATTCTTGACATCCTCGCCCTCAAATGCACTAGAGTCCTCAAAAATGATTTGATGGACTTTTCTTTGCAACTCTAGAGTCATTTCTTTAATTTCAGCATCTTGTAGTATTTTTAGGTTGGTATGCTGGCAAATCACTCTTGGCTCTTCAAAATCCATTTTGACTTCTTCTTCATGTTGACCATCTTCCCACCATTGGGTCAAGACCTTCTCACTATTTTTATTTCTCCCCATTTTGCATCTGAGCATCTCTTCAAACTATCTACCTTGGGACTTAGAGATTTCTTCTTCAATATTTGCTCTTCTTCTTTGTTTCCACAAGTCATTGTGGTCATAAAGACTTTGTCGCTCTTTCATTGATGTGAAAATCCCTTCATCAACCTCTACCTCTTGAGGAGGATACGATTCCATGGGAATGAAAAATATATCATCAAATGAATCTTTTACTTTTTTCCATTTTATGACATTTGCCGAGATGGATTTATTGTTCTTTTGCAAGTTAGAATCCCGATCCAACAAAGTTTGGAGCATTGCTTATTGGATTCTTTCAAATCGAACACTTTGTCCTTCATACACCTTGTCATTGTTCATGTCAAACTCAAAAGGAAAATTAGCATTTTCATTGAAGCATATTGAGGAGAAGACATAATAGTTGGGATACTCATCCTAATATCCATCTTGACCACCACATAAATTACAATTATACCCATCATATGAATGATAAGATGCATCTATCTCCCGGGGGAATATTCACAATCTTACAAAAAAGGGGTCCTCCACAATATGGATATAGGTCATCAAGATATGGGTTGCAATCACCAAATCCATTTTCATTCCATGATGCCTTAGTGAATCTCTTGTACACCTGCTTCATAAGTCAAACTAAAGAAAAAGTGAAAGAATAGGTCTAATCAAACAAACTGAATCGAAAATACTAGATTGAGCGTATGCCATAGTTCCCGACAATGCAGCCATAATATTATCACTACTCAAATTCAATTCAATCATTAAAAGTGTAAATGGTTGAAGCAAATATAGTACCCACTGAGAGGTGGGGTCAAATCCACAGTCACTACGTTAAGCCCAAACTATCTAGCGCTTATCAACTTAGTTTAGAGAGTTTAGAGACTATTCGGATTAGGGTTAGGGTAAATTTATCTATAACTAAGGAGTGTAAATTGATATAAGATGATATCAGTGAATGAAAAGTACTAGGGAAGTGACTCTAATTTTTAGGTTGATACCCCTAAATTATCCTATATAGGTAAATTGAGAGTGGGCTATAGATGAACATGCAAGCAATTGCTTGTGCAATCAATGGGTATCTTTCAATAGCACCAATGGTATCAATATACTTCAATTTTATCAAATTGAAGAGAACTTTCTTATACCCAATTTGTTGTTACCAATTGGAATTCAACCTATGTCTAGGAAAATCCATAAAACAAGGGTTATTGTTGATTGATGCTAACCCAATAAAACTTTTCTCTTTCAAGCATCATAAAGATAACTGGGCAGGATTGAATGACTTTCATCATCAATCACACTTTATAAAGAAAAAAATAAATCAAATGTTCTTACTCCCACAATCAATTTTATTCAATTGGGATTATTAGAGTTCACAACCCTAGATCTGAGTTTAGTTACCCGTAGCAAGAAGAAGAAGAAAATAAAGCATGTTATTAAACATTCTTACCAATGAAATTGCAAATTGAAGAGGAAAGCTTGAATTGATGAAATTGAAATCTTCAAAGTTACAATCTATATCTAAGAACTACTCTAACTATGGCTGAAGAAAAAGTTCTCTATCAGTCTATCTAATCTCTCTTAAAAAATAAAGAAAAATCTATTTATACTAAGCCTTACAAACTCCTAAATAATTTAAAGTCAGAGGGTCCCATGTGTGCAGGGACTGACCGTACTTTGCTCCATCAACTGAAATCATTTCTTCTCAAGTGTTGTCCTTCCATTAATTGGTGAACCTTCCTTCGAAAAGAAGGTTCGTCTCTTGCTTCATCCCTTGAATCTAGCGTTTGTCTGTCAAATGATTCGTCTTTCAATTAATGGATCATTTTCTGGAAAGGCGGTCTGTCTTCTGGGAGGGATAGTTCGTCCTTTACTCTATCAGTTGCAGACCACTTCAGTGTGGTTTCTAGAGCCAGTGGAACTTTATGGACCATTGAATAGGCAGACCGTCAAGGTGGTACGTCCTTTGCTTTTTTTTTCTGGACAGATTTTTGGCTTTGACTCCTCTTTTCTTCATTTCACTTGGGTTCCTTAAACATAACATAGTGAGATTAGTTTTAACTTAAATTAGCACCTAAATTCATGCAGAACTCTATGAAATGAATTAAAGATCTGTCCCATATTCCCGACACATCAATTTTCTACTTGGAGAATTAGAGATTGCCAAGGAGTGTTGAGATTAATTTGATTGAATTGTTTATGAAGGATGAAAGTAGCTTCCTAACAAATAAGATTAATGATGTTAGGAATGTAAAGCTTAGATCGTTCATATTTCATCTTAGATCTTATTTTCCAAATGTGCCAGCAAATCAAGAGGAATAGACTGCAGAAGAAGTTTGTGAATGAAATTCTTAAAGTCTGTAAATCACCAGTTTAAGATGGTCTATCTAAGGTCACCTCCGCCTCCATGAATTCCAAATTGATTTCCAAAGTCAACCGAGATAGTCTTGCTCAACCTACTATCTACAAAAATATGTCTAGCATTTTCGTTTAGAAGATTAGAACAACATACACATCTAGAGAGGAAAAGGATACCCATTTTACTAATAATATCATCGGTAGGAAGCTTGTTTTTTAGAAGTTTTCAAATAAGAAAAGTGATTTTAAAAGGAGTAGCTTTGTGCCAAAAATAAGAATTCACGATGGTCACTTCTTGCTTTTGTCTCAGCTTATTCCAAACCGTGGAGCAACTAAAAGAGCCATTAGTAACACCTGTCCATACTGGTATATCATTACCATTTGAAAATGCCAATTTTGATATTTGTAGTTTGATCTACCAAACGACTTGGAATAACTTGAGATAATTTTGGGAGATTCCACGAATTATCCACAGTATTATCAGATACTGATTCCTTATTATACATATTACAATGGTCAAAAGTTAGAGATAAGGCCTCATACCTGTCCAATTGTCCTAAAAGAACACTGAGTTACCTGATTGTGTTTTCCAGAGAATGAGTGATTCCATTGCCTTCTATACTTTCATAAGGTTTCTCCAAGTTGCTGAATGTTTAGGCCTCTCTATTCTTGCCACCGGATGAATTCTTAAACAATATTTAGATTTGAGGAATTTGGACCACAGAGAATTATTTGTTCTAAAGAGCCACCAAAGCTGTGCCTCGAAATATTTTGCACTATCTCGAGAGCTTCTAAAACCAATACCTACCTCGTTGGAAGGAAAACAAAGTTTCTTCCAAGAAGTCCAGTAATATTTTCTAGTGCCTTCCTCTTGACGCCAAAAGAATATTTTGCCAAAGTTTTGTAAGTGGTTTTAGGAGGTTGACAAATTGAGAGCAGGCGTATAGGCATAGTTGTAGGACATGCTTGATGAGGATAGCTTTTCCCAGTAGATAAGAGATGAACCTGCCAGCTAGAAATTCTCTTAACAATCTTAGAGATCATACCAGAGAAATAAATACCTTTCTTTCTTCTTCTATACATGGGACATCCAAGACAATCAAAAGGAAAATAACCTCTATTGAAATTTAATCTACTATGAATAATCCTGATCCTGTGAGGGGGGAAAAGAAGAAGAGTTAATCAATTGACCTGAAACTTTCTCATATTCTGCAAGAGTCTGCTTGATTGACTTTAAAAAACTTGTTTTACCAAAGGAGAACATGATAAGATCATGTGCATAAGCGAAATGATTGATTTGAGGGCGACTCTTGTTCATAGAAAAATTGATGAAATTTAAATTTTCAAATAGATTGTTCAATGCTCTAGATAGAGCTTCAGCAACAACTACGAAGAGTGAGGGGAAGAGAGAATCCTCTTGTTTCAAACCTCTGTTAGACTTGGAAAAATTAGCTCTATTCTCATTAATAATGATAGAATACCAAATATTAGAAATAAGGTTCCAAACATTATGAACCATTGTTCTAATAAGTCCATCTTCCTTAAAATTCCACACAAAAATTCCAGATAATCCTATTGTACACCTTATTCATGTCAAGCTTAGCTTGATAATCACATTGTTGCCAATATTTTCATTCCAAATACCATTGATAATTAATCTTTTGAGCCAGAAGAATGTTTTTCCTAATTGCTCTGCCTTTGAAAAAAATCACTTTGATTAGGGGAGATGATTTTGGGATGAAGCTTAGATAGTCTATTGTTCAGAAGTTTAGAGGTGATCTTGTGAGTCACATTACTTAAACTAATGAGTCTGAGATTAGAAAAACTCTGGGAGTTATCTACTTTGGGGATGAGTGCAAGACATGTGTGGGAGATGAATTTGTTAGGTTTCCTTCTGTTCATAAATTCAAGAACCATATTGTAGATGTCTTCTTCTATGGTTTCTTATGAGTGATGAGAAAATTTGACAGTGACACCATCTGGATGTATAGCACTACAAGAGTCAATCCTGAAGACGCCTTCCTTACCTTCGTCTTTACTGGGAATATTCATGAGATTCTCATTATCATGCTCTGGAATTAGTGCAAGAATGGAGTCTATAAAATGAAAATCTACCCTTTGTGGCTCTTAGACAAATATGTTTTCATAATAGTTCACTGCAGCTTAGGAAATAGCTTCAGACCCTTCAATCCATTGCTAATCACTTCCCTTAATTTTATGGCGTGTAAGTCTCTTTCTTTTGCCTCTAATAATCTTGTGAATGTAGCTGGTATTACTGTCTCCATCCATTTTCCATTTCAGGTTGGCCTTCTACTTCCAACAAAGAATTTACATTTTTTCATGTGAAAGATCTATTCAGTCTTGAGTCTGTTAAGCTCTATTCTACTAGCATCATTCTCTCATCATTCTGGAGGTTTAATTCAACCTCTTTGATCTTATCCTCCAAGGTTTTAGTAATTTAGAAAATATTACCATGATGTTTTGGACCATGCACTAAGAGCTCTATGTTGGGATATATACTATTAACCATGGGTTATGTACTATTAACTATATGTTTAGATATAGTATTTATTATAAAATAATTGTTTATTCAATTTTAATAAAGGTTTAAATAGATCATATATTAGTCGGTTTGTCACGACCCGAGCGTAAGACCCAGATCGTAGACATGGGACAAGGGACCCCAAGAAACCCTAAGTTGACCCATGGCATAAGCGTACAACTAACTCATTCGATAAACTGAAGAAAGCATAATTATAAACTCAGTGGAAGTTGAACTTAATATAACAACAGAATAAACATCTGAAGCTGAATACACGTCTAAGTCTGATAAGCCTTTAATCTGTATGAGCTGATGGGAAAAATACCCCCAACTAGCTCAACAATACTGAAACTGAAAATACATCCAAGATAACTGAAAGTCTAGTCCTTGAAAGATGAGGATTCACCAATCAAGCAGGTGCTAACTCTGATAAGCAACTACGAACGGGGCTGAACCTGGGAATCCGATCCTGGATCATGAAACGATGCAGCATAGAAAGTATGCGGTCAATACATGGAATGTACCGAGTATGCAAGGTAAGTAAAACCGCTTAAGTAAAATAAATCATTTAAAACATTTCATAACATATCATAAGCTTTTAAGTATAAGTAGAAGGCTACATGTATTCATTCTGAAATCATACTCTTATCATAACATGACCATGCATAGCGTTAGAACATTATGACTGACTCGAATGACTCAAAGCTAAAACATACATTTATATCAAAAGCTGAACAATGAGTCAAACCTTACTTTTTGAACATACATGCATAAGATAATTATCATGAGTGATGAATATGCGATCTAAATGAATTAGACAGTTGGAGACTCGTCACTTAACCGACATACAACAATAGAGCTTACGTGGTCCCGACTATCACATTCAAGTGGGCAGAGCCGTCCCAAACCTTGCCAGGGCTAAGGATGCTGTCATGATATTTATATCAAGCTAAAGGGACAATCGGGCTGGGGATAGCTCACAAGGGAGGTTCCAATATTATAATAGTATCAACATACGTTGGCGTGTAGTTCTAGGGCATAAGGTGATCGACCTTTAACCCGCTCGGTGCTAGACTCTTCTCCTAAAAACATGCAATGCTCTACATCGTATATAATGAAGCTCAACATTGTGTGAAACGAAGCTCAATATTTTCTATTGACAAAGCTCATAACGAAATCATGCATAGACTCGACATCATATGAAAATGAAGCTCAACATTGTCCCTTGATAATGCTCAATAATGACATACATCTCAATTATAAATTCATGCATATGAGAAGCTTTATTTCGAAACATACCACAAGCTCAATCATAGGTGGGAGCATCTACTCCAAATCATGTGGTAAATCATGTGGTAAAGCTATGTATAGGAAATATTTACTCAACATACCACAAATTAGAATTTATAATAAAAATTGGAAAATTTCACTTCAAACAATGTGGTAAGCTTATGTCGGGAAAATCAACACTTTAACTGACATGTGGGATCACCCAAAGCTTTATCATACTTGGATCTAATTAATTCATTTGAAAAACAACAACATGATCAAGAGTAGTTTGTGAAACATGCTGCTGTCAACCTCGTCATCATCACACATTTCTCATAAATTGCTTCTTTTATGAACTCATCATCCATGGAAGCTTAGATTCAAAATTTGAAAAAAAAAATTATAAGGAAAAAAATAATTTAGAACGCCCAAACTTCATACTCATCAATATAAATTCATAATTTAATCATACCCATGCATAAATATTGAAGAATCATGCAATTGGGTAAAAACCTCATACTTGATCATAGATAATTTATCAAAATTTTGATAGGAATTGGGAATCGGTGTGGAAGAAGACACCCACTCATAGTATTACATACCTAGAAATGGTTAATTCTAACACCCTCTAATTGCCCAGCTTAGATTCCAATTGGAAACCTTGAGATTCCACCTTGAACCTCCTCTTCAAACCTTTCCAAACTAGTATGGCATAAGAGTAATGGATTAGGATAGGTTTTCCCCGCTAAAAACCCACTAAAACGAGCCTTAAACGACGTAGTATAGGCCCCTAAAACTTAGGAATTACGGAAAAGCCTTTCTTTACTAAAATCGCCGAAAATAACTGCCTGGGGTCCTAACGGACGATCCGACGAATCGCTTACCAAGGCAAACGATCCTTTAGGTTGCTCGCCAAGTACCGATGACATGCCTATCGGGGCTCATAACGGATGACTTAATGACTCGTCCCCGCGGTCACGACTGTGTGGTCACCTCTCTGTGCACACCGCCTTAACATTCATGAAAATTATTTTGCTCTCAATACTCATCTCACGAGTCGTTGGGATTGGAAACGACTCGTGGGTCCCATCCGTTAGGTACACTCAACAATCCTCCTATAAAATTTCCAACTCAAACCCACGATTGACATGATGACTCATGGTGGCCGACCACGGTCATTCCCTCACTGGGGACCTCAATCCTTCATTTTTCCCAGCCTCCCACGAGCCACTTGACGACTACAGGTCTCCTCACGAGTCGTCCAATGACTCGTCCTCAGGCTCGCAATAAAATTTCACAATTCTTCCATTTCAACTCCGATCCGATTTCTGAGCTCCTAGTATAACATGTGTGTCATTTACTTATATAGTATATGATTTAGTGTATATAGAGTTTAATCTATACTAATGTAAAAATTAAATCATCGCTCTTATAAGTAAAGTTTATATATGTTCACAATCTAAGATGAAAATTGGATAAATTCATATGTACAATTGTAGCACAAGACTAAATATAATTTATCTTGATTATGGGAATGGTATAATTCCAACTTCTTGTGCTAGTACATTTTGTCTGTATTGAACGGACCAAGTGGAGATAAGTATTTTATCCACTTAATAAATAAATTCTCTGGATCATTAACTGTACTTATACTCTTAATCTTGATATAATTATTATGATCAATATAATTTGTTTGGTTTTTTGATATATCAAAGGGTGAAACTCGATTTTTTGTGAGTTAAAATATTTCTAATAGGTTGGATGATGACAAATGACATTTGTGAAATAATAATTAGTTGATGGAATCCATGTCTCTACCTTTGAGATTGATGATACCCTTTATGATTGCTTTTAAGTTTTCATGTGAAAACCTTGGTGTGGATTTAGTATCCGCTACATTAAATAAGTTAAGAGTTTGAATAAATGATTAAATTAATCAATGAATTAAATAGTCGAAATTTAATTCGATTGATTGGTATCTCGTAATCTTAACATGGCGGTAAAGCCGAATAAGATTTAATGAACGGTTTTGAAATTATACCGAGGAGTGCAATTATGGATTTTTGTTTAATAATCCGTAATTTATTACGACAGGTTAATTCATTCATTTTGCGAATTAATACCATAATAGGGAAGCCTCATTATTAAATCTCGTGGTCCCTGCTATGCCCGATTAATTAATGAACTTGAAAAAATAAGAAACTAGTTTTCTAGAAGTAAAATCCTACAAAATTTTGGTTAAAAATAAACCGGTCTTCTAGAAGGAAAGTTTGACTATTACTTGAAAAGAAAAGATTCCTATACGCTTTCTTTGAGACTAAAGCCTATACCCTAAAACGTGGTTATAAACAGATCTCTTCCTCCATGGAATAGGAGGAGAACTTTTGATCTTTTCGAGAAGTAGTACTTGCCCCCAAGTATTTCCTACTAAAAATTTTGAGGTTATAGGCAAAAGATCACGACCTGGAGAATACTTTTGACGATTTGTGCAATAGCTTCAAGAGGATTGATTCACTGGCCGCACTTCAAGAGATAAGTATCGATTTTATGTTTGACTAAAATTTATGTTTTTATTGTTTAAATTACATGCAAGTATGATCCTAAATTGTTTGTTTCCGCTTCATGTGCCTTTATTCCAACAATTGATATCGTGAGCCTTCTTGCATCTAAATAGATAATATATATTTGTATGTATGTTTGATATATATATATAGACACATATATGAATGAGCAGTGATTCGATTTTGATTCGAGATCAATTTTATATAATTAATGATTATTGATAATAGCGGTATAGAATTGTTATTGCGTGTGTGAATGATCTCATGTTCTCTACTATTTCAGGATGGGTTACTACTCATTGTATTGCAGAGTGAGAAGAAAACGGAGTGATGACGGCTGTGAAATAGATAAGCCACAGACTAAATTTTGCATAGTAATCAGGCTCCAATTTTCAGCATTGTTTTATTCCTTGGTTCTTTTTTTTATAATAATTTTTTAAAAATAAAATAAAAAGGAAATGCACGTAGCATAAGCTAATGGTGGCAAAGAGCTATATTTCCCTGCATGTTTTAATTCTGTAGATTGGTGTCTTTCCTGATTTAATTAAATAGAAAAAGGATTGCACACTAAATTGTATTAGTGACAGCAAATACTAGTTCCTTTGGGCTGCCTCTAATTTTAAAAATTTGATGGCAAGTGAGTAATTTTTTTCTTTTGATCAAGTTTGTTGACATGGAGAATTGAGTGGCGGTGATAGCTACTATTCAATCATTGAATTAGAATATTTTAGGTTTTTTTTTCTCGTAAAATTACATGTGCACTTTATTATGTATGTGGTTATTATCTCCTCTCGCATATAATATTGCATAAATTAAGAATTTATGATATATAAATAGTTATTACCAAAGTTATCTATTTATTTGAAATCATTGAAAATTCTTAAAGTTTTCTACATGTAAAATTATAATAATCCATTTGAAAATTATGATTAATAAATAGTATCAATTACGATATAATGATCTATTTATTTGAGTCAAGAAATATTCTCAATGTGTTATGAAAAATTATCCCTAATAAGTGTATATTAGTGGCAATGTTTTATCTACTAGTAGAAGATGTTCCTTTAGACATTTTAGTAACACTTAATTAATCTTACGAGAAGCATATATTGAGGTTTTCACCGCCCAAAGGGAGAAACATAATATCTTGAATTTTCATGTGTATTAATCGAGAGGACAATTTGTTGTAAGATAATGTTGTGTGTCCGACCGTAAGAAAACACACACGTATACCTTATGCTCATGGATAATTAGGAGACCGAAACTTAAATCGGGTTATTTTTTAATCCTTAACTTGCCTAAACGATTATTTCAGATTTGGTCATAGTTTATGTCATGAATTTCTCATGATCTCCGATTGACTCCGAAATTTGATGAGACCATAAAAATGACCTAGTGAACAATGCTCATTACTTTGTAGTATCAATGTCGTAGTCGTCATTCTGAGGTCATACATTTAGATGGATTTTAGGTAGTTTGTTGGATTAAAACTAGATAAGTATGAAAACACTATTTTTTATATCAATTTTATTTATGTTAAATCTAGAACATGCTTACACATGATGACACATGATGATTTAACATATTGATATATGATAAAGAATATGCATCGATTATTTTTTTCAAATCGCTTTGAATTGGTCAAGCTTTCCAAATTCTTACTATGATTTGGAGATCAAAAATTTTACGAACTATGATTGACCTAAAATTTGGTAGGTTCATCAAATGATTCTAACAACAATACTCCCGTTTGGCGCTGATTAATGTCGTTTTTTGGCCATCCTGTGAGTCATTTTGATGGGTTTTTGATATTTTTTATTTTCGAAAATTAAAAATTAAGAAAATTATTTTCTTTCAACCAAATGGCAGGTAAGGTTCAATCTTATGGTCTCGTTGACATATAACAAGAATAATGAGTTACATGTTGACATTGGATCTTCCCCATCTGACAGACTCATTGCGTTAATTACTATGTTTTTCGTCTACTAGTTATTGGAGAACTTGTATTAACTCTTCAACTGAGTTACATGTTGGATCGATGGAACTAGGGATGATAATAATCATATTCACTTGGCTTAAATTAATAATATCTTCCTTTTTTTTATCCGAGTTAACTTCAATTTTAATTTTATTAGAGTGAATACCCAACATCATATATATGTGTTGCATGAGTAGTTTTTTCCCATCGAAATTTACTATTCAAGATGCATGGATATATATGTGGTGTATCTTGAATTTTAATATTCGATGATACATTACTTTAATTTATTTCACATGCATGTTATATTATTGGAATAAGAATTCATGATTGATAAATAGTCTATGCTAAAGTGGTCTATTTATTTGGGGTCATTGAAGATTTTTATTTTATTTTCATGTGAAATTATATTATGCATTGATTGAGAATTATCATTAACAAAGTGCTTACATCAAGCGGTTTATTTGATTAAGGCATTGATATTCTCAATGTACCATATATAAATTATTCGTGTTCAAGTGGTGATATGAATCAATTTCTATGGTCTCCACTATTAATTACAAGTGAAATAATAAATTTACGTGTTGATTTTAGGTCTTCCTCCATAGCGGATAAATTTATTACAAGTTCACTAGGTAAACTTTTTAGTAATTGATAGCATGTATTAACTCTCCATTTGAGTTTATATGTTTGATCGGTTTTGAAATTTTAAGACGATTATGTAAAGTGGTGATCATATTAATTCATGTGGCAAGTTAGATAATAAATTTATGTGTTAACTTAGGTCTTCCTCCATAACGGATAAATTTATCAGGTTGTCAAATCGTGGAATAAAATCACTAGTTATTGATGACAATAATGAGTTTACATGTTGACATTGGTCTTCTTTCCCCATCGGATAGACTCATTACGATCAATTACCGTAGTTTTTCTGGCCACTAGTTATCGACAAACTTGTATTAACTCTCTAACTAAGTTACATGTTGGATCAATAGAACTAGTGTTTAATAATTACAAATTAATTTACTCCAACTGAGTTGGTTTTGTTTTTGAATTGTATTAATCTTAAGATAATTTTTATACATTGCATGAGTAGTATTTTTCCATCGAAATTTACTATTCAAATGCATGTATGTATATATATTGATGAATGTTGTCTGAATTTAATTATTCGTGTTATCCGCTTATTATGACTGCTTAATATGTTATATCTCAAATTTCCAATAGACTTATTCTGGCCCATTTACTACTATTCAAGAATATATATATTTTCTCAAAGATATGACATTAATTTAAAGAATGCATTGTATATGTACCTTTTGTTGTAAAGAACTTAATTTTAGGTTCTAAACAGTTAAGAGATGGATATTCCAGCTTATTCTTCTTATAACTTCGAGTTATTGAACTTGGATAAACCTTTATCTCTTGTGGTACATAAATGCATGGCCTTTATTATTAGTATCTCTCTTGAACAAAGTAATATTAATCTATCCCATAAGAAAAAATATTCTTTAATATTGAATAAAACTTATGTGGTCCACTAGCTTTTAAGTCATTTATCCCGATAGAATTTCGAGATTGGTTAATGATGGACTTTGAAGGTTCATTGAAAGTGAAGATACTACCAACTTTTGAGTCTTGTTTAAAAAAATGAACTAAAATATATTCCCTTTAAAAGGAAATAAAGCTAGTGATAAGTTTGAACTAATCCATTCGTATTTGTGTGGTCAAATGAGCATCTAGACAAGAGATGATTTTGAGTATTCTCAGGTCACTCAAATAAGATTACTCAAGATTCAATGTATTTATTTGATGCTCCGTAAGCCCGAGTGCTTTGACTTAGTCAAGTTATTTACTACATGAAAAAGCGTCATGAAAATGTATTGAGTCGCTATGATCGATCATAGTGGCAAGTACCACTTTGTAGAGTTTTATTAATCACTTATCAAATAGAGGGATTGCAATCAATTGTCTTATCGTGTACTCTACAATAGATTGATGTATAAGAGGAAAGAAATAAGACTCTTATGGTGATGATAAGATTAACATTGACTTATTTATTTTCTATTTTTTCGTCTTGAGGTTTTCCTTTTAAAACTCAAGTTACATTCTCAATTTAATTCCTTCTAAGTTAGTACCTTTGACACTTATAGAACTGTGGATTTGATGTAAGTCCAGTCTATGATATGTTCATATATGGAGTTTCCTAACATATGTGTTGAAAGGGAGAACAGAGGTTGGAATTAAGAATGAATGAGTGAGTGTTTATTGGATATCCAAAGGAACAAAAGGAGGTTTATTTATTGTCCTAAAGAAAAATAAGGTAATTGTTAATACAAATGTCAACTTTCAAAAAATGACCATTTAAATAAATCATGTCCAAGAAGTGTTAGTTTTACAAGAACTAAGCAAAAAATAACAAATGAGTCATCTAAAATTCATAAGTTCAAGGACATCTAACCAAGAAGTCAGAATTGATGTTCCATTGCATTTATGTAGTGGGAGAAACGCACGTACATAAGGAAATTCACTACCTCAAAGTAGTGGGAGTGATGTTGAGCAAATAACAACATTTTAGTTCATTTAATATTTAATACCAAAGGTAATGAAGAGCATAAGACGCAAGAACATTAAGAAAGTGGATAATATATGCAGCTAAGCTCGTAGTGGGAGAATGATATCCTTGATCAGTTTGTGTATACTCTTGGGAGAGTTTCTCCATGATAGAATTCTAAGATATTAATACGTAATCGTCACATAATGAACTACTATTAAAAATAGTTGCATTAGAAAATAACTTGGCATGTTCCTTTCAAGAAGAGCTTATTGGCTAAAACTTTTAAAAGTTGTGTCAAAAGAATGCCTGTCGTCGTAAAAGTTAGATGCATGGTTAAGAGTCTAAGTGGGAGATTGTTGGGGTATATACCAATAACCATGCGTAGATATGGTATATTCTAACAATTATAATGGTTAAGTCTCATGGGAGATTGTTGAATATATACTATTAACCATGGGTTATGTGCCACAACTATGTGTGTGTGTGTAGTATTTATTATAGAACAATTGTTTATTCAATTTTAATAAAGATATAATTAATCATATATTAGTCGATGTGTCCTTTCTTATATAGTAGATGATTTAGTGTATAGAGCGTAGCTTATACACGGGAAGATTAAATCATCTATTTTATAAGTAAAGTTTATATATGTTCACAATCTAAGATGAAAATTGGATACCCATCGCATTAATTGTAAGACAAAGAATAAATATAATTTATCTTGATTATGAAAATAGTATAATTCCAATTCTTGTGCTAGTACATTTTGTAATGTGATTTAATCTTATCTGTTAGGAGATAGCATTTTATTGTGACTTAATAAAATAAATTCTCTAGATCATTAAATGTACTTATACTCTTAATCTTGATATAATAATTACGATCAATATAATTTGTTTGTTGTTTTGATCTATAAAAGAGTGAAACTCGATCTTTTGTGAGTTAAAATATTTTTGATAGGGTTGGATGATGACAATGACATTTGAGAAATAATAATTAGTTGATGGAATCCATGTCTCGCCCTTGAGATTGATGATACCTCTTTATGATTGCTTTTAAGTTTTCATATGAAAAACTCCTGGGTGTGGATTTAGTATCCGTCACATTAAATAAGTTAAGCGTTTGAATAAATGATTAAATTAATCAATGAATTAAATAGTCAGAAATTTAATTCAATTGATCGTATCTTTAATCTTAACATGGGGAGTTAAATAAGATTTAATTAATGATTTTGAAATTATACGAAGGAGCGATTATGGATTTTTATATGAATAATTCGTAATTTATTACAGTTAATTCATTCATTTTAAGAATTAATACCATAAATAGGAAGCCTCACATTAAATCTCGCTGGTCCCCGCTACGCCCGATTAAATTAAATGAACTCAAAAAGTAAAGTAAACTAGTTTTCTAGAAGAAATAAAATCTTACAAGATTTTGGTTAAAAATAAACTCTGGCCTTCTGTAATAAAAGTTTGACTATTACTGGGAAAAGTTAGCATTTACACGTTTTGAGACTGCGTTTACAATTCTAAAACATGGTTATAAATGTGATCTCTCTTCCTCCATAATAGGAGGGAGAACTTTTGATCTTTTCTAAGAAGCAAGATTGCCCACAAATATTTCCTACCGAAAATTTTGAGGTTATAGCAGAAGATCGTGCACTGGAGAATACTTTGGACGATTTGTGCAATAGCTTCAAGAGGATTGATTCGCGGTCGCACTTCTCAAGAGATAAAAGATTTCCATTTTAGCGTTTCGACTAAAATTTATGTTTTTATATTATTTAAATTACACGCAGCATTTATCCAATTATTTGCTTCCGTTGCATATGCCTGTTTTCCAACGCTTTACTCACGACTTTGAGCTTTTGTTTGACTTTCCACATTGCATTGCTTTCACATTGCATATTCCAAGCATCTTTGTTAATGTCATGTAACCATCTTGTTCAAGCGTGAGATCCAAAAATTTAAAGTATTTAGACCCTCTGTGAGGCTGTCTTTAAAATGAAAAGAAGTGGGCAATGATCATAACTAATCTAGCCAAATATTGGACTTTAGTACATGTAAAAAGATCATGCCATTCATTGTTGATGAGAAGTTTGGCCAATCTTTTCAAATTTCATTTTTTTTCTTCGTATGATTATTGCACCAAGTATATATATTTGCCGGTTAAACCAGCATCATTCAACTTGGAATCATCTTCTCTTCCTTCACGATAATAGAATTAAAATCTCTACATACTGTCCAGAGGGCGGTCTTACCACGAAAATTCCTAAGATCATTCTATAAGTTCTTTCTCTCGCAATGGTCGATTTTAGCATATTAGGGTGTTCATAGTTCGTTTTGGATCGATTTTTCATTAAACCAATCAACCAACTTAGTCGGTTTTTAAATTTATAAAACCAAATCAAACCAAATAAAATTAATAATCATTAGTTTGGTTCTTACCGCATTGATCAAGCTTTGGTTTGATTTTTCGATTTATAATTAGCTAATGATAAATTAATAATAAAAGAAACAACATAGACATGAGATAATTATTTCAAGTGAATATTAGAAATCAACAAATTTCTCTCAACTATCACGAGATGAATGTATCCTCTAATCTTCTATTATCTTTTGCAATAATATTCCAAAGTTTTAGCATGTTTAAGTTGCATAAGCGTAGAGACATTCTTCCACTTCACATGTCTAATATCCACATGAAAACAATATACAACTTTAAATAGAATGGTCAACCCTTCAAAACTTAAAAGGACAAACCCATTGAAGAACCGATGAATCTCTTAGCAAAGAAATTTAAAAATCAACAATATGTCATACCACATATATAAAATTAGCTTAGAGTGTTGGATTTGAACATATTTTTCAAGTAATAGAATTTAAAAGTATTGTAATGCATGTGAAATAAAGTATACTAAAATCAAATTAATGATTAAAAAGAAAAAATATTTAAATTATTTATGAAAAACTAATATCGTATATTCAAATAATTATAAATTTATGTATAAAATTTATACGATTCGATTTGGTTATTTCTTTGATTTTTTAATTTTATATATAAAATTTGTCTTTTTAAATTTTGTCTTTTAAAATTTAAAACTAAATCATAATCAATCCAAATTAAATATCGGTTTTTTTTAATCGTTTTGATTTGCTTTTTCACCAAACCGTGAATACCTCTTGAGCATATATACAACAGATAGTTCAAAAGGATGGTCAGAAAATCACAATGATCAATTTTACAATGTACAAGTTGATCTAGATTCTTAATGATGTCAAAGTTAATGTTAAGAGTTCCAAAAAATCTAAATTTGTTTGTTGGTGTTAGCAAAAGCATTGGTCATCCCAAAGATTCTTTTGTATGTGTCAATCTGAGAAGCATCAACAAAAGGCTCTTGAATGATCAGTATGTTTTGAGGCTACACGAAAGTGGAAAACCTCTCAGTAGCTGCCTGAGAGTTCATCCCTCTAATATTCCAGTTGAGAGCCTTAATCTTGAAATTTTTTCTTGGTAACTTTGTATATGGGATCCAAAGTGAGGAACTTGATTTTTGCTAGACATGTGTCCTCTGAGTTTCTGGGTGATAAATGGCCCTGTTGGACAGCTTTGTCGATGACTTGTCTAATAGCTTGTCTAACAGATTTTCTAGGAGCAAAAGATCATATCAAAATATCAGTTGTTTCTCACAGCTTGTGTTAGAAGATAGAAATGCAGAGTCATCCTCGGGACATGATGTTTTTCAGCACTGATGTTCTTTAATGAGCAAACTTCTTGTTATTACAATGACTCCTAAACTAGACCGGGGGGAGGAGGGAGGAGGGTGTGAATTTGGTCTAACGATTTTTCTGCTAAATTAAAACTTAATTTTGAATTTTTTTTTTACTATTGTGAATAGACTTGAACCTTGTTCCTTTGAGCAGTAATCTAATTAAAGCAAAAATAGCAAAGTGCGGAAAGTCACCGTGAGACAATGATTTTTACGTGAAAAATCATCCAGCTCGATTACTTTAAAACCACAACCTACTCCCTTATAGGATTTCAATTTAACTCCACTAAACCATCGAGAGCCAAATTGATTGTCACCCCACAATCCAAGGATCTACCCTAAGCCCTCATAAAGTTCCTAACTATAAACTCTTGTAGATTTAATGAAAAGCTCATTATTGACGATAAATAACTTTTTAAATAGAGTTACAATGAAAGATAGATTCCTAGTCTAAGACAACTAAATTATCCTAATTAAATAATAAAACAAAAATATAAATAATAAATCAAATATACTTAAACTAAACTAATCAATCCTAAACTAACCAAACTACGGGGTCTTTACAGCCCATACGCTAATATGCCTCCTCAAGTTAGGGCTATGGGAAACTAAGCCTAAGTTGAATAGATTGCGATCAAAGGTCAGTTTGGCAAACGCTTGGTGAGTGTGTCAGCAATTTGGTCAACACTATGTATATGAACAACTCGAACCCTATTAGTCGCAACATGATGAAGAACAAAGTGGAAGCCAATGACTACATGTTTAGCTTTGCTATGGAGGAACGAATTTTTGGCCGAGAAACGTGGCACCAAGGTTGTCGTAGTAAATAGTGGGTACTTGATGAACTGGATAATGCAACTCCATTAAAAGATGTGTGAACCACAGTGATTTAGAAAGGGCATGGACAATTGCTCTATATTCAGACTCAAGTGAGGAGCGAGAAACTGTTTGCTTCTTGGAAGACCACCTAATCGGTTGCAACCAAGGAACAATATGTAACAAGATGTGGAGACTCATTATTGATTTCACCACCCCAATCGCATTGAGTATAAGCATGCAAATTAAAGTCATCTACAGGAGTTACTCGGAGTCCCAACTCAATGTTCCATCTGAGATAGCGAAGGATACGTTTCACAACCTTCTAGTGAATATCTGTGAGGTTCCTGCATGAATTGCGATAATTTTTTATCGCAAATGCTATATCTGATCTCGTGAAAGATAAATATGGAAGTCTCGCTCGTAACTCGACGATAGCGAGTGGCATCACTGTGTTTGAACCATCGTAGACAATGAATAGCTCGTAGGCACTCATAGGTGTGTGGACACTTTATGGCCATTTATTAGTTCATCATCCAAGATATCGTTGACATAATTTTCCCCTGGCCATAGAATTAGCCGTCGAGTTGCATAATACCTCGCCTAAGAAAAAAGTGAAGGTTACCCAAATCTTTAATGAAAAATTGAGATGCCTGGAGGAGCTTATAACATGATCAAATTCTAAATTTGTTAGACCCCGTGACAATGATGTCATCCACATATACCAAGATGAACATAGTATCTGCTATGCCACGTTTAACAAGGAGTGAGGCATCCGACTTTATTTTTGACAAATCCATGGACTCAAGGTAACCTTGTCGCATTGTACCAAGCCCGAGGGGCCCGTTTTAGACCATAAATTGCCTTTCGTAGCTCCGTAAATGCGGCCGGAGAGGTAGCATCTACAAATCCTGCAGGCTGGAGCCGGAATACCTTCTTCATCCAACAAATCTTATAGAAAGGCATTATTGACATGAGTTGTTCGAGATGCCATTATGACGAACGCCACGAGAGAACTATGCAAACAAGAGTAGGCTTGACGATCGATCAACGCTGCATGAAAGTCAATACTGTGTCACGGAAAGTGAATCCTTTCTCAAATCCGCCCGTCTCTTGTACCTATCAATGGATCCATCTACATCGCGTTTAATCTTGAAAAGCCACTACAACAAATACATTTTTAAGAGGGTCGTGAGGAACAAGTTTTCAAGTCTCGATTTTTAATTAAAGCATCAAATTCTTGTTTCATCGCCTCACGCCACTCGAGGTGTTTTTGTGCCTGTTTGAACGTGATGTAAGTGATAGTTAGATTCAAGTGAGCCAAATAATCAAAAATTTATTTTGGTTTGAATATATTATTTTGGGATCGAGTGAATGGACGGGATGTCGTGGAAGGACATTATAGAGGGGACTCAATTTGCATTTGCTGATTTGGGTTTCGACGTTGGTAGACTAATAGTGGTTTGCTGGCAGTAGGTGTATTGGTGGTGTTCGACATAGGGGACAATATATTGGGGTGTTGGGGCGGTATTATTTTGGTGGAGGCATTGTCCATGTTTCTTGGACTGCTTAGGGAACGTGATTGGTTAGAGCAAGGAATAGGAGTTGTAGTGAGTGAGGTAATAATATTTGGAGTGGGTTTGCTGGTAGTAGGTGTATTAGTGCTAGTAGGAGAGGGGGAGGTAGCATGAGATGTTGGAATTGGAGTAGGTGAAGTGTGAGTTGGATTTGTAATAGGAGATTGAGATAGAATTGAAGTAGGAGAAGAAGAGGGAAAAGCTGCAGGAATTTCTGAGTTTGAATTGGTCCAGAATCACACGGACGGCGCGAGCGTATTTTTGCTTAATCAGCGAGTATTAGTGGGGAAAATCTGAAAATATAGGATTTTAATTTCTGGAAATTTGTCTAGAGCGTGTGGTGACGTTATATGTTCCCAATCTAGGTTAGATGACTTAAGTTTGAAATTGAAAATAAAGTTTTCAGAAAAATATTTTCAGCAAATCGTACATCAAGTGATAAGTATATTTTAGCGAAAGTTGGATCATAACATTGATGACAAATGGGTGGGATAGTGATAAACCAAGGTAGACACATGGATTTGACTGGGTTCAAGTTTGTTTTTGGCATAAGGCTTGAGCCAAGGGTAGCATAGGCAACAAAAACTAGAGGAGCTATAGTCGTGACTTGTTAAATAGGCGTTGGAATGGTGAGTAGTTTTCAGATGGGGTGCGGGTAGGCGGTTAATGACGTAAACAGAGTAATGACATGCGAAGGACAAAAATTGAGGTGGCAGTGATGCTTCACGTAAGAGAGTTTTGGTTGTTTCAACGATATGGCAATGTCGTCTTTTGGCAAGTGTTACTCTTTGATGTGTGTAAGGTGGGGTGTAGAGATGTTCAATACCATGAAGAGAGAGATACGAGTCAAGGCTTTTGTACTCTCCTCCACTATCGTATAGAGGAAAGAATTTTTTGTGTTAAAATATTTTTCCATAAGAGGGTGAAATTTTTGAAGATTTCTTTGACTTCACTCTTGTTCTTAAGTGTATAAAGACAAGTATATTTCATATAATGATCGACAAAAATACAACAAGTATAACTTTTTATCAAGAGATAAGATCGGGCGAAGGGCCGCATAAAATGCTGAAAATAATTTGAAGTGGTTTGGTGCTACGTAAAGATAATTAAGAAATGAATGTCGGCGAGATTTATTTGATAAGCGTGAATTACAATAATAGAGTTTGCTCCCGCTCATTAAATGGTAGTGAAAATTTATTTAAAATAAACTTAAGAATTCTAGAAAGTGCGATGGCCCATACGTTGATGCTAGATGGTGAGCTATGAGTGCATGGGATGGCCATGTGGGCTTGGGGTTAGAGGGTAGGCCACTAATATAGTCCATTGTTGAGTCAATGTGGTATCAGTTGTTTCCATGTTTGTAGATCCTTCACAACAAAGTCAAAAGGAAAAAATTCAATAGATTTTAAATTGTCTTGGCAAAATTTAGAGACAGATAAAAGGTTTTGTTTAATGGCTGGAGCACACAACGTGTGGGTTAGCTTAAAAATATTATTTGATGCATTTAATTGAGTAGAACAAGTGTAAGATATGGAAATTTTGTTACCATCACCCATGGAGACATCCTCGTTACCGTGGTAAGGTTGGAGATTGTGTGGTTCAATGATGATGTGATGGGTTGCTTCCGAGTCAACTATCCAGGGTTTGGTGGTCAGCAAAGTGGAAACTCGCCGCATAGTTACCTGGGGTTGGCGGCCGCAAGAACCGCCGCATAGCTGGCTCCGGCTGCAAGGTGATTGTGAGACTTGAGCGATAGACATCAGTCAGGTGACCAATTCCCGTGATAGAGTTGACAAGGAATGACAGAAGTTTTTGTTGGTTTCCTATGGTGGAGGAATCCGTCAGGATCCCGGCGACACCGAGTTGTTGTTCTACCCGCAATTGTTGCGATTATAGTTGTTGATTTGGTGGGAGTAGCAACTCCAGTGTTGATAGGAGGGATAATTTAGTATCATGACGAAGGAAGAGTTCATGATCAAGTAATTTTTCAAATGTACTTCATAAGAGACTAGAGTATCACATGCCCGAATTGGTGAGATCTCATGAAATTCGAGACCTGCATCACCAAGTATTTTGACTATGAGTTCTAGGTTGGATACGGTGGGCACTAACCTTGGCTAACTCTTTGGCTCGATAGAGACCGAATGGTCTCGAAGATAGTCCATGATGGAGCGAGAGTCCTTGGTGACCCGAGAAATTGATCACTGAGGTCGACTATCCGGGTTTGGGATCTATTTGCATACGTAGTGTGCGTGCATCCCAAGATGATTTAAACGAGGTGGCAACACATGGTGGAGGAAATAGTAGCTTCGACAAAACCATGAGAGCATTTTGGATTAGTTGATCTTAGCGGAACCAAGTAAGGAATGTCGATTATTACGCCATTTGCCGTCATGCAACAGAAGCCGGGCGATCCCATCGAGATGGCCGAAGAGGTTATAGCCATACATAAGCATGGAGAATCGAGCTGTGGCAAAGTTGTGACCACCGCTTAGTTTGATTGGTAGTTGAGAAGCGGTGGTTGAATTGATGATGATATTGACACTCCATCTCGTGTCGCATTGGACAACTCGAATTTAAGGCCATTATTGTCAAGTAGGCCATGGATGATAAGAGCGTGATCGGGATGATGGGGAACGAGAGAGAAGAAAAAAGAGAAAAAATAGGATCATTCTCAAGTAGAGCGTATGGGGCTCTAATACCATACAAACCCTTGTAGATTTAATGAAAAGTTCTCGTTTTATTATTGATGATAAATAACTTTTTAAATAGAGTTACAATGAAAAATAGGATTCCTAGTCTAAGACAACTAAATTATTCTAATTAAATAATAAAATAGATAAAAATAATAAATTAAATATACTTAAACTAAAACTAATCAATCCTAAACTAATCAAGAACTATGAAGCCTTACTTCGCCATATCACTAACCTCGTATAAACCGTCCGTAGTTTAATAAGAAGAACTTTAACCCAATTACAAGTAAATAAAATAGAATTAAAATAGATCAAGTTCACTGTTTTACTACAAGTTAACTCTAACGCCTAGACCTAAGAGACACGTAAATGTAATCCATAAACTGCTTTCAAGACAGTCAACTCTCTTCAACTTGGATGCCAAATGAATTGCAAAGAAGCTATGGGTTTGCCGAAGAGTATTTGTGAATGAATGATTTTAGAAACGCTAGATTCTTCCTCTTTCTTCCTTTTATAGATGGTCAATGGGAGACTCCTTTATTGATTGAGAAAGGGAGTCTTCAAGTTATCTCCTATGAGTCCTTGTATAATCAAAAGCATCTGGCTGAATTCTGGCCACTTCTAATTTTGCTTTGTAAGTTCCAAGACATTCAACTTATCCCTCGTGAGCATCCGGATTCCCTGTTGAACAACATTCCTTGTGATCTCGCTATATCATATATACACATTACTACCCAAATGCATTAGACTCATCAAATGCGTGCATTTCTAACGTAATTATCCCTAGTTATACCTCTCTTTACTGCTTTTGTGTGTCAAGTATATTGTTAATTTAAATCATCATGAATATCATTAAAACTTATTCCAACACTTCTGTATTAATATGCAAGAAATCTGTTCATCATCAAGTTCAACAAACAAGCTAAAATTCTAGTTCTTCTCATTCCCTATTTCCTGAGAAGGGGCAGTGACAAGAGCGGTTTGACTTTTAAATGAGTTAAGGAGTTGGTTCTTCTCTGCTGTCATTTTCCTCAATTTTTGTTAGATCTCTTTCTGGCTCATGCACTTTAAGTTTGAGTCTAATCTTTAATAGCAGAAGAGTATTCATTAGGTTCTTATGAATTTGAACCTCTCAACTCTACCATTTATATTATCATAAACTTGATTCTTAAAAGTGATATCCTCATTAAGATTTTCCTTCTTGTCAGCATGTGTGTTGTCTTCAGACTTGTCAACAATTTCTTTTTTCACAACTTTATTATCTTTAGATGGAGAAGTACTAGTACCATGAGGATTTTTGTCACTATCTGCCTTCAGATTTTCAGCCAGAGTTGCCCTCTGTTATCATCATCAGATATTTTTGACCTAAAATATGGGTTTATCTATTTCAACTTGGTTTTGGTTAGTTTCATAAATTATGCTTGTTTTTAAGCATTAATCATGAGATTTGAGTTGGAGAAACTATAAAATAATTTGCACTAGGTTAAGAGAGTAGATTTTGTCAAATCGAAGAATGACTTGATATTGGATTTAGAAATTGACTATAGATTTGGACTTGTAAAAATATAGATTACATGAAAATATGCCAGAGTTATAACTTTGACCCTGATATTGGGGTTTGACTTTTTCTCCAATCCTTTTATACTGCAATATGTGTATTATTGAATTTATTTAACTAGTGGAGTACACTTTTTCATAGATTGAAAATACATGAGGGTGCTAAGGAAATGAAAATTCGTTTGTGTTGCTTGAAATGCTTCAAATTAGACTGCTAAGACTTTCACTTCGAACTCAATGAAGCCAGAAATTCAAGTCTGAACTCATTAATCCAAAATATGCTTTGATCAAACTTCCATTTCCAAACTTTGAAAAATAAAACTTCTTATTTGAAACGCATCGGATCTCCTTGGAAACCGCACATCCAATCTCCACAAATCGTAAATTGCATAATAAAGTTACAGAAAAATGTCAAAATGGAGAAAGGGATTCCAAAATACAAATAGACCATGCGGATTGTTATATATAAATATTGTATTTTCTATAATAAACAAAAATACTAAATATTCTATTAATAACAAAATAATATATTAATAAAAAAACTAAAAAAAATAAAAAAAATAAAAATATTTTTAATTTTATGATTTATTAAATCTTTATTTAAATGTTGCACTGATACTACAAAAAATAAAAAACAAGCGAACGAGATTACCAAAATGGAAGTATTTAAGGATTTAGATTGTTTTGATAAGGATGATTTACAAAAGAAACAATAATGTATTTGTCTTCGTGTTTTGACGATGGAAAAATTAATGTTCATAATTTTGTGATTTTCAAATTAAAAATAATGTATTATAAACTTCAATTTTTATTTAAATGAATATACCTTATAAGTTCTAAGCACATCTTCATCATCATTAATTAGCATGGGTATATAATATTTCATTGTTAAAGTCAAATTTATAACTAACTAAAACCTAATTATACACAAATGAACTAACAAGAATCTTTGATTCCCATAAATAACATGTGATATAAATATGCGGTGGATAATTATTTTCTCTAGCTAGCTTCTCACAACTTAACTAAATCTATATAACGCTACAAGTCTTCTAAACATTTTCTTTCAACTTTCTTGTTACAACTTATTGCTATTCCGAGAAGTAATAATGGGTGTGAAAGGAAAGTTGATTGCTTCAATGGAGGTCAAGTGTGGAGGACACTCATTTTATGATATTTTACACACAAATGCTCATCATGTACCCATTATAAGCCCTAATGTCAACCATTTTGAAATTCATGAAGGTGAAAATTTAAAAGTTGGTTCGATTGTTAGCTGGAAATATATTGAGGGTAATACATATTTCTCTTTCTCTCTCGTGATAATTTGCTTGCATCAATTTTTTATATTTAGGTGTATTTCATTTTACGAAAGTTATTTTTAAGAGATTATTTTCACATAAAGTTATTTGATAGTGGTTTGTTACCATAAATATATTATAATTAAGTTATTTTTAAGATTATTTTCGTGAAAAAGTTATTTGATAGTATTTTGTTTCCATAAATATTACAAGAAAAACATTTTGTATCCAAGAAAAAAAATAACTTCTTTCACTTATGGTGGAATTGTCATTTGCTGAATCAAAATGATCTTAATTTTTTACATTATTTTATTCGCTCCAACTAACACTATGTGTGTTTGGCCCAAATAAAATATTTTTCACAAAGAATAATTTTCAAGAAAATAATTTCTATTATTTTTTAATTATTTTTTTGTGTTCGTATGTGCGTAAAAATATTATCCTAAAATTAGTTATATATCTAAAATAAAACTATGAGGAGGGATAGAGGATGGAGAGGGTGGGGTGGTGGGGTCTAGGCATGTGGGGATGGGTAGGGTAGTGTGATCTAGGTAGGTAGGACTAGATGAGATGGATGGATAATGTGAGCTGAAAAGATATTAATGCGACTTGCTTTTCTCTATTTTATTAGGGAAGTCATTTTTATTTTGAAGGGAGCTTGTTTTCCTTAAAAGATATTTTTCAAAATTTTAACTAATCAAATACTCAAATAATAGAAAAATATTTTCTAAATAACATTTTCCTCCCCGAACACACCCTAAACATTACTAATCTTTGGCACCCAAAATTTCCATAAAATTAAATTTCTCATTATACTAGTGTTTAATATACAATTTTTATATATATCTTTCTCTTACCAATAAAATATCAAAATATATTTTCCAACCAATTCGCAGAAAGTACTTTTTCATAGAAAATTACTTCAATCACACCAAACACAGTATAATCAAATTTATAATTTTTCCTACTAATCCCCTTATTCTCCACAATATTAATTGTTCTTTTGATATTTTGAAGGGATTTGCATTCTTGACAACAAAAAATAGTTCAATGTAATCTACATGAGAAGCAAATAGTTTTTAGGAAAATAAAAATGAAAATGAGGAAAACAAAATAAATAAGATGGAGATACAATTTTGTAAATATTTAGATATTTTATGAGGATTTGATCATTTGAATTAGGAGTGACATCTCTTGCATTTCCTATTTTAATTATTGTAGGTGGAAAAGAAATGTTTGCTAAGGAAGTAACGAGTTTTGATCCTTAAAGAAATCACTCACTTGGAAAGTGATTGGAAGGAGATCTCTTAGAGTTATACAATTCTTTCTCTATTACTTCATCATCTGAACATCAATGGACTACATTTGAATTTGTGTACGAGAAGAAAATCAAGATACTCCGTGACTTTCGCTCTCTTGGCTTATTTCCTTGATTTGACCAAAGATATAGAAGGTCACCTTCTCAAGAAATAAAAAATAATATAAGATATTCAATGATTTCATATATATATATATAGAACCATTGAATATCATATATTTGTGTGTACGCGTGCATTAAGATGAATAATTAGGAATATTAGCTAGCTCTAGCTAGTGTGAAAGATAAGTGATGTTATGTTTACAAACTATATATTATGGATACCAACCTCTAAGTAATGTTACGTTTGAAGAACATATATTATCTATATCGCTTCCTTCTGTGCATGTATTTCCAATGTGCAATATATGTAAGATATTATGAATTTTACAAGTCTGAAATTTTACCTATAACAACTACAAGATACATTTATACTATGCTATTCTAATACTTTTCAACTTTTATCTCTTGTTTCTCTAGGTAATTTTTTTTTAAAAATAAGATTACCCAAGAATATTGCTTGTGTTGTATTTATGAGGTACCAAAAAAGGAGGGGGACTAGAGCCTTATCTCTATTACTGCATACTAGGTGCACGAAACACCTCAAAAGCTAGAATAGAGTCTTATCAACAAAGGGAAAAATCCTTCTGGAAAGTTCGAAAGAAAGTCATTTAATTAATAAAACAATTAGCCTTATCGAATTTGGTCCTAATACAAGGTATTTAGCACTTATCCAGAAACTAAGCGCCTTTAGCAGTTTTGGGAAGCTACCTAGGAGGTGTTAGGATGACAATATTGTTTTGCCTAGCTACCATCTTCAAGAAAGAGTCCGCAACCTGATTGCTTTCTCGAAAACAATGAGTCACCTGGGCATTAGACTAATCCACAATCTTGATCATATTGTCAATGATCTGCTTGAGTTTAGTTTTGTTGCTTCTATTTTTCATCATATTAACAATGACAATGGGAGTTCAGTTCGAGAGTGAAATTAGTTGCCTTGTTGGCTACACCATTTCCCACCAAAATTGTTGCCAATGCTTTGACCATGTTGTTGCTAGTACATGTCACTGGAATTGAAAATGCCATCACCATTTTTCCATTGCTGTCCCTTACTATCCTTCCAATTCTGGCTCTTCCTATTTCCAACAGAAAACTTCTATCAGTATTAACTTTACTATTCCCTATTTGAGGTGTGCTCTATTTGACTTGAATACATTTTTTAATCGATTTGATTTGTTCTACAATATCACAAAAAGTCATACACAGCAAATTGAATTAAGAGGGGGGAAAAGTTAAGAGATAATGTTCCTAATGCACCTTGTCCCTTAGAAAGACATTGTGGTATTCTAAAATTTCTTTTATGTGCCATATCGACAAGCACATCTTTTTTCACAATTCTTAGCATATGTTGGGCATGTACAATATCTATTGATAGACCTTGTTCTTTGATTTACCATCCCACCACTTCTTGGAAAGACTTATAAGGGGTTCATTGTTATGAGTAATCCCAAGAGGGTTTCTTTGCACAGTGTTTCGCAAAGAAAAATAGGTTGTCTCAATTGCTAATAAACACATGTTGTAACGCTCGGGTTACAAGAATCTACAGCCGTAAAACGATATTTCGTTAGTTTCAAACTCATTTAGCGTGTCTTGAAAAGACAAATTCTTTTAATAATTCTCTAAGTCAGAAACGAATATTTAAAAGGGACTTTAGGAGTGCCAAATCCTCGGTTCATGAATTCATGTCTAGGTTTCGAGTTCTAATGAGATAGGCAGCCTTTGTTGGTGAACAGACCGTTGTCGTAGTATACCGCACTATGTAATCATCGACATCCTCTTTGCCTATGTGAATCCTTGTTGTATGATTTGTCACCGACCAGATAATAAAATTTAGCTTGTCAATAGTCCAGCCTACCATTAACAATGAATTGCTTCACATCGAGTTTTGCACTCTTTTCGTGCCTGTGTGGAATGAGCTAGAAAGAGCACCTTTCCCGTCCAATTATCCCACCAAAAACTAGAGTTCCCGATTTAATATTCCAAGTGATGTTGGGCTCAAGCCTTATCTCTAATCCTCAACATAGTTTTGCAGGTGTATGAGTTAGAAGGTGCAATGCGTTTAGAGACAAACATGAGATCTTTTACAATACTTGGCTTTTAGAAAAATTTCAAGCAGAAAGGTGTGAGTCCCGAACTCACCATCTCTTTAATGTGAAATATTTCGCAATATCTTCCAATATCCTTATCCCTATTCCTCCTTCATCCTTAGGAATGCACATTTTTTCCCAGGATGACCAATGATATTTGTCTTTGCCTTCTTTTATTTTCCAAAGAAAATTAGCAAAGTGTTTATCAATAAGCGCTGTGGATTCCTTTGGTGGGTTCAAAGTGAGAGTGTAGGTAGGCATAGCTTGTAGAACACTTTTTGATAAGTGCCATCTTTCCACCGTAAGACAACATCTTCCCCTGTCATCCATTAAGTGTTTTGATGACTATTAACCATCTCTCAAAGTAGCAAATTTTCTTCTTTCAATGATATATAGGGAATCCCAGTAGGTGAAAGGAAAAATTTTATCCATAAATCCGTAAGCATCTCTCATCCATTGATTCTACTTGCGCAAAGAGATTAGGGGCAAAGTGATGAAGAAGCTTTGATTGACATCCCAATGCTTTTTCATATCTCTTCACTTGATCCAAAACAAGTTTAATTGATCTAGTATTACCATCTCGTAAAATGATAATGTAATCGCACAAGCCAAGTGGTTAATGATATAATTTGGATGTATTCATACTGAAAGGAGTAAAGTTTTGATTGTCATTGAGGCTGTTAAGAAGCCTTGATAACACTTCAACATCAATAATGAACAAGAAAGGGGAAAGAGGGTCTCCCTGTTTGAGACTGTAAGCCGGTCGCTGCTCCCATTAATAATAATAAAGTACCACACATCCGATAAAACCTCCAAATAATGTCCAACCACTCCTTAGAAAAGCCAAACTTCCTCATGACAACCATTAAGAAGTTTATGATATCCTATCATAAGCCCCGTCATGTCTAATTTGACATCATGTTGCCTCATGTGCTGTCTGTTTAACCCCTTGCGTTAGCTCCTACGCCGTATGACATTCTCGCAATCATCATGCCTTTGACATAGGCACTTTGGTTATCGTAAAAAATATTGTCCAAGAGGGGGTTAAGCCTCCTGGGTATCTAGTGATGATTTTGGAAGAGAAATTTGTAAGGCTAATAGGTCTTGGTCTGAGAAAAATAGAAGGTGATTCAAATCTTAGGGATAAGAACAAGGCGGGTATGGGAGAAAAACTTGGTAAGCTTTTTGCCTTTGAAGAAGTATTGAATGTTTTAAAATGTCATGATTGATCACATATCAAATTTGTGACAAAAAGTTCCATTGTACCTATCTCTGACTCATGAGCTATCGTAGCTCATGTGAAAAACAACACATTTAATCTCTTCTAAATCCGAAATGCTAGTAAGACTAGAATTTTCTTCCTTGGAAATGACACTATGAATGCTCTCCAGGATATTATCCGAAAATTGATGGTGGAGGTTGAACAACAACTTCCTCGTAGTGTGGCATCCTTTAAGTAATTTCCTTATCCCCTTGGGCCCAATTCTGTGAAGTTGCAATCTCCTTCTCCTTTATCTGATCAAGTTGTGAAAATATTTTGGTGCTGGAGTCTCCTCTTCAAACCACTTTGTCCTAGCCTTCTATCTCGAGAAGCTTCTCCTCGGATTCCCAACCATTTTATATATTTTGTCCGACCTATATTAAGATCTTCCCTACCTTGATCACTATTATGAAGATTATTCAGCTTTTCCAAAACCTCGTATCTGCTTCCCACTCATTAACATGGTCAAAAACATTCCCACAACTTCTTAACTTTGACCACCAAGCCGCTTCTTGGTAAGAGCTTTCAACTTTGTTGTAGAATCCACATAGAGTTTTCATGGATCTCGTGTGTTCCATTTTCTCTACTACCTCGCATAAAAGAAGCACCAATCCAAAATTCAAGAAATTTAAAATATTTAATACCTCCCGGTAAGTCCTTCTGATAATTGATAAGCAATGGTCTCTGTGATCGAGCCCGTCCTCACAAGATGTCCGACTACATTGGTATTGAAAATTGAGTCCCTTGATCATTAGTAAAAACATTGTCGAGCCTTTTCTTGTGATTCTTTTACTCGGCTCCTCGTTATTACACCCGCTGAATCTAGATCCGACGAAGTCCACATCAAGAATCTTCATAGCTACTCATGCAAACTTGCCGAATTCTAAACTCTTATTCATCCTATGGGGGTTTCCACCCATTTCTTCATCAAGACTTAGGATGACGTTAAAATCACCTTCAATACACTAAGGTCCATTTACCAATTGATAAACCTCTACTAGGCTACTCCATAAATCTCTTATTTCAAACTTGCCGTAAGTATTTAGCATATACAACATTGACATAGAAATTATCGCACTGAGCCTGAGTGAAGTTTGATAGTCATTTGTTGAGCATTATTATCAATAATATGTGTTGTAGTTGTCTTTCCAAAAGAACCATATTTTTCCATTGGAATTGGAAATACAATGATGATAATTCAAAAACTTCATATAAGAGTTGATCTTGTTCACACTGATAAAAGGTTCTAGTAGGCTTACTAGTTCCACTTTGTTGATGGAGATGAGTTTCTTGAGTCTATGAATCGCCTTTTTTATTTGACCTCTAATGTTTCGTAAGATCGCTCTAATCATAAATATATTGAGGGAGGCTATTTGTGCTTCCTCCTTTAGTGGGAGTGATTTTTTTATTTAGTGCTTTACATTTTTTTCTCGTTTACTTCTCCTTATTAACCGATGAGAAACCTTCGTGTGTTCTATCTCTCGAGCCTTCATAGCTTTGAGGGTTACCAATCACCTAGGTAGTGACAATTTTTTCATCAGAGAAGATTTCATATTTTGCATAGGAATGGTCTTGAGCTTTTGTTGTTTCCTAGTTTCTAGAGGAATGTCGAAGTTCAGGTCCACTACCAAGTTAAGCCCAGGTGACACTTTAACTTCAAAGGATTGAGGACAATACTTTCTCCCCGCTCCTAATTTTCCACAAGATTGGTCAAAATATGATCTTTCATCCTGTTTTTATCTTGTCATGAATATCACTAGATTCCTATACCCATCTCATTGTTGTCATGTTCATGATGTTGGGATCCAAAGGTTGCTACCCCTATCATTGTTTCTATTCTTCGAAACATTGCTGCATAACCTCCATGTTGTTTTCTCCAATGTTACCGTTTCCATTGTTAGTGTCGACATCGATGTCATTCTCCCCCTCTATTTTGTTTTTCTAGATATTTGGTATCCATTCTAACTCCACTCACCCATGTGTCCTGTTCTTGATGCTTGCTATGCTTTGAATCAAATCATGTAATTCGTAATTTTGCTTTCTAGTAATTAGAATATTTCCTTGCTCCATTCTATTCACTTGTTTATTCTTTCTTCCCCTTCTCTTTTTTTGTTTTTTGGATTAGGTAGTAGTCTTAAAATGTCACACTAGTTCTTTTCTTAGGGACTTCTTTTTATCATTATTCTTCTTTTCATTCTTATCCCCATAGTAACCTCAATATCCGTACTGCTATCGCTTCATCATTATTAGAAGATTTTTCAACTACCTCGGGCTCACCACCACCTTGGCCAATACCTTGGGGTTAGTTTCTGCTCATGATTGGTCCCCAAATGTATTTTCATCTTGTGGTACTTTTTGTTGTTGCTAATGGCCGACACCTTTCCATTGCTAAATTCCTTTATCCCCTTGACCGGTTAGCATTAGAAATATGCTTAGTATTAGATGTCGGGGCATTGTCCTCCGTGGTATTATTGGATTTTCATCTCACTTCTTCAATTCAACAACTTTTTTTCTTCTAAGGCAACGACAATCAACCATCATGTGTCCAAGTTTTTTACAAAATGTGCAGTATTTTGAGATGCCCTCATACTCAAGTTTCTGAGTATATCCCCTAAGAGGAGAATCCTCATTTTTAAGACCAACCTAAATCGCATCAGTTGTGGTTTCAAGAGAAGTCGATTTCGACCTCACTTTCGCCCTACTAGGACGGATTTTTCCTCTTGTAGCATTGTCCATTTCCAGAGGCGTACTCCACCCTACTCAATATCATATTATATAATTGAAAGTGCTCTGCTAAAAGTTGAATTACCATTTCCGTCCCTTCAATCTAAAATTATTTTAAAAATATTTTATGTACTAAAAAGTAAATATACATTAGAATAAATATTATTCGACTATTAAATTAAATAAAAATATTTTTAATTTTTTTATCTTTTTTGATTTTTTTAATATTTTTATTATATATAAAAAAAAACCTCTACTTTTTTGTTTTTTTAATATTTTATTTTTTTTATTTTTTTTATTTTTTTTATTTTTTTTAGTTTTTTTATTTTGTTAAAATATTTTACTTCTTTTAGTATTTTTTTTGTTATTTTTTTACTTAAAAAGATTTATATCTATGTTTTCTACTAAAATATTTTGAAATACTATTTGGTTGAAGGGTAAAAATATCTTTTAATATTTGATGAATATTTTAGTCATTTATTTTTTATTTCGTAACATTTCACTTTTATAATTTAATAACCGCATTGATATATGAATATTATAACTCATTAGTTTAACTTCTTTTTTTTTTTTTTGAAAAAAACAAGTCAAATATATTTTAGTTTAGTGAGTTATTATTCACTTTTAAATAAATAAATAAATATATATATATATATATATATATATATATATATATATATATATAATGAGATTTTTATAGCTTTGGTACAAAAATATTATAAGAGTATTGTTTAAATGTAGGAAAATAATCACTAATATTTGATGGACTCGATATGTGGGACTCTCACTTTTAGTATAATATGATATGATATGATATGATTCAAATATTATTATTTAATTTAATTTTGATTCAATAAATAATAAATTAATTAAATATTTAAATATAATATGATTTAAATATTACCGTATTAATAGATATATAATTTAGTTTTTTGATTCAATAAATGATAAAATATTATCATTTTGTTAGATATTTAATTTGGTTTTGATTCAACGAATGGTAAAATATTACTATTTAATTAGATACTTTATTATATTTTAATTTATCGTAGGGGAAAATGGTAATCCAACTTTTAAGATAGGGGCTTCCCACTTTTAGTATAATATGAAATATGATGATATAAATATAGGGTCGTCCTTAATTTTTAATATAATATGATGATATATAACTTCAACAAGAATTAAAGAGAATATTATTTTTCTCATTTCTATAATAAATTTATACTAATAACCATTTGATAAAATATTTTCAAATAAATGACAATTATATAAGCAACTAATATAATTTGTTTGAGAGCATATCGTAGCAATATCTTGAATTCCCGTTAATTTTGTTTAATTATAGATTTACGTTTATCATTCACGCAACTATATATCGTTTTACATATATCATCTAACAAATCTCGCACAATTTACATGAGATACACGTGCAAAATACATATACAAAGACTAGTTGCTTAATATAGTGCCACGTATGTAAATGAAATGGTAAGGGTGAAGCGTAACCTATACGGAGTACTGGAGATACTCCTCGACTTAAAGTCTCGGCGACCACTTTGGAGCCACATCTGTTGGCCATCGATGGTGAAGACCCTTTTTACAAAACTGAGTTAAAATCCTCCTCTCATTAGAGAAGTCAATGACCACATTTATATTTATGTTTTCTACTAAAATATTTTGAAATACTATTTGGTTGGAGGGTAAAAAAAAAAAATTAATATTTGATGAATATTTTAGTCATTTATTTTTTATTTCGTGATCTTTCACTTTTATAATTTAATAATTGCAAACATTGTAAAACATGCACATAAATATAAAAATATCAAATTTAAATATTTTATTTTTTTTGAAAAACAAGTTAAATATCTTTTAGTTCAGTGAGTTATTATTCACTTTAAATAAATAAATAAATAAATATATATATATATAATGAGATTTTTTACCGTATTGGTACAAAAAATATTATAAGAGTATTGTTTAAATGTAGAAAAATAATCGCTCAATATTTGATGGGCATTTTAATCATTTATAAGTTAGAGTTTTGTATTAATAATTAGTATATACATAAAATAAATCTCAAAATTTTAAAAATTTAATTTAATTTTAATTCAATAAATAATAAAATATTATTATTTAATAAAATATTTAAATATAATATGATTTAAATATTACCGTATTAATAGATATATAATTTAGTTTTGATTCAATAACCGATAAAATATTATCACTTTGTTAGATATTTAATTTGGTTTTGATTCATAGAATGGTAAAATATTACTATTTAATTAGATACTTTATTATATTTTAATTTACCGTAGGAGCAAAATGGTAATCCAACTTTTTAAGATAGGGGCTTCCCACTTTTAGTATAATATGAAATATGATGATATAAATATATGGTCTTCCCACTTTTAATATAATATGATGATATATAACTCAAAAGAATTAAAGAGAATATTATTTTTCTCATTTCTATAGTAAATTTATACTAATAACCCATTTGATAAAATATTTTCAAATAAATGACAATTATATAAGCAACTAATATAATTTGTTTGCGTGTATATCATAAAGTAATATCTTGAATTTCCGTCAATTTTGTTTAATTATAGATTACGTTTTTATCATCTCGTCGCAACTATATATCGTTTTGTTATTGTCATCTAACAATCCGCACAAATTTACATGAAATACAGTGCAAAACACGGGTACAAGACTAGTTGCTTAATATAGTGCCACGTATGTAAATGAAATGGTAAGGCAGTAGCGTAACCTATACCGAGCAATTGGAAGATCCTCCCCGAATTTCAAAGTCTCACTTGGAGCCACATCCGTTGGCCATCGATTGTGAGGACCCTTGTATAAATCGAGTTAAAATCCTCCTCATTAGAGAAGTCAATGACGACATTAAGATTGTCGAAAACACCGATTTTGGCCAAGCTCTTGACTGAATTGTCTTTGAAATTTGATCGAATTCGATCAATTTGAGGTCTTGGCTTGAGAAATCAAGCCTACAACGTAAGTCTACACTATCCGCCATGACTCCATAGTTGTTGTAGGCTTTAAATATGACTGCCAGCAGCATCGTTATGTGTGGTTTGTCAAGCCAGTACAACTTCCCTTTCATGGCGCACCCGGCCGGGTTGAGCTGCATTTGGTAGTCATAGAGTTGGCATAACAAATTTTCTAGCAATTCTTCCTTTGAAGTGTCCCCCGATGTAGAGGCGTTGTTTTGCCCCTTCCGCATGCCTGTGAGGGCGCCTGCCCCGTGTCCACGCAGCGGGCGTGGGTTGGGCAAGTGCCAACCTTAGGGATCCGTTAGAGAGAGAGAGAGAAAGATCCGCATATGATCGTAATGATGGAAAATCTCTAGGTAATACTGACTAACATATATATAGGTTCCGCTATGAAGTATTGATTTAGTGTGTGTAAGATATAAAAGAAATTATGGAAAATATTTTCTTAACTCATTTTGTTTATCAAAATATTTTAAAGCAAATTATTCCTCGAATAATCAAAAATGACTTTCTAGCATTTAGAGGGAAATCATAGTTCATTCCACATTAAACTACCATATTTTAACTTATAAGTTTATATATTATTGACTAACGTCTTAAAAAATAATTTTTATTTTTTCCGTAGAATAACCGAAAAATGACTTCTCTGACACTTGGAGGGAAATCATATTTCATTTGATGCCAAACTATCGTGTTTTAGCTCATAAGTGTACATGTTATTGACTAATGTCTCTTTGGTGTCTCTTACGGATGCAGCTAAAAAGGGAGACAAACTACAGAACTTACATGACTGAATATTTAAAGTGCATCAATTAAGTAGTTAATTACTTGAGTTATTTTTTATTCTATTTTTCAATATTTACCGATTGTATCTAGGATATATAATTCAAATTAACTTGGTAAACAATCATATTTTGGATAATAAACAAAGAAAAATTTAATTTGTAGTGTATGTTTATATTCATAATATATCTCAATAAATGTATAATATAGTCATAAATAATATTTCCTTCGTTCCATTTTAATAGATAGGCATATCAAAAATAGTAGTTTCAAAATACTTGTTAGTTTCAAAATTCAAGAAATAATTGACCATGTTTTTTCAATTCTACCCTTAGTACACAAAGTCATTCTAAAATATGAAAAGAATTATTATAGTATGTTTTGAAAAAATTAATAGGATTATATTAGTAAAATTACTATCTCTATTAATTTTTTCTTAATGAATATGCAAATCTTATCCTTACCGTTAAAATTGAACGGAGAAAGTATAATTTACTCAATTATGAGTGAGGGTCTAATCTTATATAAAACAATTTAACGGAAATCAAGAAAGGGAGGAATTATAAATAATTTAGGAAATTCAAACACTTCACAAAAATATGATGTGTACTAAAACCTATGAAAGAAATCAATCACTATACTAGGATAAATCGATCCCTCAATTAATATAGCATCTTATCAAATAATCTAAGCACAAACCTAATTCACTTTTCTCACGTGAAACAAATCAATAGAGGATGTGTTAGGGTTAACCGCTCTCTCTAAAAAACAATAAAGCACAAGATTTACAAAATAGACAAAAGACATATTCATAAATATCAAGCTGATAATATTCAATAAAAATCTCCAAGAATCAAATTAAACCCTAAGTCAAAAAATTATCCTTAAAATCATGTCAAAAATCTGGAATTAAAACTAATACACCATAATAATCTTCTTCACAAAGCATGGAATAAAAGAAAGGAGTATCAAGCTTAAATAAATTGTCAATCAAATCTTCAAATCCAATATGTAGAAGTTGAATCCGTGTTCCCCAAGACTTGTTCTCAGCCAAAAATGACCTAAGTTACAAATATATTTTTATTATACCCTAAAACTGCTTAATTTCACTCAAGACTTGTTTTTAGACAAAACTGACCTAAGCTCCGAGTGGCTCGGCTGCACTTAAAGATACCTGAACCTAATTAGCAATGGCTTGAAAAAATAATTAAGAGTTGACAGAAATCAACATTTTGGGTTAACAAATCTGAATTTGTGGGTTCAAGGTTCTTATAGATTCGTATTTAGAACTTGTTTAAATGATTTTGGTTGAGACTAGAGAGGTTCGAGTGAGGCTCGAAAAGCAAAAATCATAATTAGACACTAAAGACTTTATTTTTGATGGTGTAGCCGCAATTGCAGACCAGATGTCACATTGGTAACCCCATAATTGTGACCATAGGGATGCTTTTGTGATGGCCAAGGTTTTTAGGGAGCTTTGCAATATCAATGGGTTGACCACTTTTGCGATTCTCGCGTTTGCCAGACAAGGGTCACTTTTGTGAAGGACCCGTGTTGTATAAAAGGTAGCTAGTTACAATTTTTAGATTATTTCCACATATTTTCGCTTTTGGGATCTCGACTTTGGATGATCGTACTAGATAATTTTGACCTAAAATATTGATTAAGCTAATTCAACTATTTTAAAAATAAACTTGCTATCACCACATTGCCTAGATTTTGTAGATCTGGCTTGACCTTTCATGTCATTCACCAAAATATTTTACAAAAGTAAAGAGAGACATGAACCAAAACCTCTCAAAAAGTCAACCACATGGATGGTAACAAAGAATCCTCTCAGCAAAATGAGTGAATCAAGCTCCAGTTGAATCTTTGTATAACCATTTTCACAATATCATTTCAAACCATATTTAGCTGGCGGCTGCCTCAACTTGATTATTGTTGTCACACTAGATGGACATTGAAAATTCCATGATCATATCTCCATTGTGATCCCTGATTATGTCTCTTATGCCTGCTTTTCCACCAGATATGTCATAGCCGTCATCAGTATTAATTTTAATCCTATCAATATAAGGCTTTTTCCCAAATGACTTGTCTCCATAAAACCACCGACTTCAATTTTTCTATAATAGAGCAGATCTTGTTCCAGCTTCCTTCAAAGCATAGTTTAGGAATATCAGTCTTTAGAGTGACTTTAAAGTTCTAGAAAATTTGATGCTCCATTTTTTTTGAAGGATTTAGCTTCTCCATACTTCCAGGAAGACCATGATCTCCAGATTTTCTAGAAAATGATAATTGGTAAGACTTACAAAATTAGCTTGTGAATGGCATTATGAGTCTTCATGTTCCACCATATCTTAAGGACGATCCTAACAGACCAGGTTTGATGTGTGATTCTCAAAGGTCCTCCAAAGATCCTCCATAACAGTTGTGTCACCTCTCCTTCACAAAAAGAGTGTTTAATGTTGTCCTTCGAGGGGTTCGTGCAACAGTAACAATTAAAGATATTAGTCCCATTATTATTATTGAATCTATGGACCACCTTTTTAAAAGGTAGTGTGCCCAAATATAACCTCCAGACTAAAAATGAAAATTTGAATAGGGTGGATTTATTCCAATGTTGAGATCATGATTGATCTAGTGATGCTTCTGCCTAGTGATATTTCAAGCAGATTTGTTGTTGTATCTTTCATCAGTTGTCTCCATCCATACCGCATCATCTTTTTGGATATTGTTGCCTATGTCCACTTATAGGACTAGATTTCTCACATTGTGTGAAATGTCTTTCTCAATATTTCTGTGATTCCATCCTCCACTGATGATGTACTTGCTAATAGTGTCCTTATTGCTTTTGACATTGGGGCAAAGATTAACCAAGACACCTTTTCTTGTCCGGTTATCCCACCTAAAATTACTATTTCCTTCACTGATCCTCCATAACAGTCTACATTCCACCTCTTCTCTAAAACTACACATTTTCTTCCACAAAGGAGAGCCCTTGTTATTTTTCTTCTTAGCAACAATTACTTCTAGGACAATACTTGGCATTAAGAAAATCAGCTAGCATAGAAAGTTTTGTCTAAACCTCCACCATTTTCTAATGGCCAGTGATTTAGTTATATTTATCATACTTTTGACCCCCACTCTTCCTTCTTCCTTGGGGTAACATAAGTTCTTCCAAGAACTCCAATGATACTTGTTTTTATCTCTTGTGTTGTCCTAGAAGAATCTTGCAAAGTGTTTTTCAAAAAGCTTTATAGTAGCTTTAGGAGGGCAAATAGCTGACAAGGAGTAGGTTGGAAGACCTTCTAGGACACTTTTAATCAGCACCATTCTACCCCCAGAAAAAAGCAACTTGCCATGCCAACCATCCAATCTCTTAATCACCTTAGTGATCATACCATCAAAATAACCATTTTTCTTCCTGCCAATGTAAATGGGGCAACCTAGATAGTTGAAGGTGAAGCTTTTCTCCATGAATATTGTGCATTTCCTGAGCCTGTTAATAGTGTATGCCCTAGCTTTTGAATTTGTAAGAAAGAATCTCTTCTTCTCATTGATAATTTGTCTAGAGGACTTCTCATATTTTCTAATCTGTTTCATAATAAACTTTATTGAGTTGTTGTTCCCACTAGTAAAACTGATGACATCATCTACATAGGCAAGATGATTAACCTATATACCTTGGAAATTCATGAAAAAAGAAATAAAATGATAGTTAGTGATTAAATCATTAAGACATCTAGATAGAACTTCAACTGCTAAGATGAATAAAGAAGGGGAAAGGATCTCCTTATTTTAATCCTTGCGAGGAAGTAAAGAATCACTATCTAGATCCATTAATGATAATAGAGTACCAAATATTAGTAATAAGCCTCTCTATTATATTAATCCAGTTATATGAGAATCCAAATTTTTTTAATACAACATATATGAAGGGTCATGACAATTGGCTATATCTAGCTTGATGACAATGCTTCCTCCTGCAGTATTAGGAGCATTGATGCCATGTACTATTTCCTGTGTCAATATTACATTCTTTGTAAAAAGTCTCCATACAGTAAAACTACGTTGATTTTTAGAAACAAACTTAGGAAGTAAAGGGTTCAATCTAGTAGAAAAAAATCTTAGAAATGATTTTGTTGGTATAATTACTAGGCTAATGGGCCTTAGATCAGAGAAAGTAGTGGGAGAGTCTACTTTGGGAATCAGATCTAGGCAAGTGTGTGTATAGTATTTTGTAAGTCCCTTGCCACTGAAGAAATCTAGGACATATTCCATAACATCAACTCGGTTTTGGTTTATTACATTAATTATGCTTGTTTTAAGCATTAATCATGAGATTTGAGTTGGGAAAACTATGAAATTGTTTTCTCTAGGTTAATAGATTAGCTTTTGTCAAATCGAAGGATGAATTGATATTGTATTTAAAAATTGATTACAGAGTTGGACTCATGAAACTATAGGTTACTTGAAAATATTTCAGAGTTATAATTTTGAACCAAATGTTTAGGTTTGATGCTTTATCCAATCCTTTCATATTGCAATCAACCTATTTAATAGCATCGTTTGTGATATCCATAACTATCGACTATTATTATTATTAGTTCAAAATCTCCCGTGTTTTTATTAATCATATTGCTAACATTAGGATTAAATTGTGATATTAACCATTCCAAACAACTAAGAACTATAAGTTAGCTAACTAAAAAGTTGGCCCTGTCGTATCTTATCCTGATGCTCGGAAGTTGCATCCTATCCAAATGATACGACCCTTTAGCTCCTCCTAGCATCTGGTCAAATCTATAAAATATAATCTGATCGTCAAGCGTAATGCTCAACTTTGCCAAGAAATCAGCAACTTGATTGGCTTCACGATAACAATGAGAAAAGTTAATATCAACATTCTCCATCATGGCATTAGTATCTTCCACAATGGTTCTCAGATTGGGATTGTTGGAGAAGTTGGTTCTCATCATGTCAGCTACCCACCACAGAATCCATTTCAATATTCCAGCAACATAGACCACTTTTAGCAATCAGTTAAGCAGCAAAACACACAGTCAATGCCTCAGCAATATTGTGATCTTTGCATTAAACTGGGGCTGCAAAAGCAATAACAAATTTTCCTGTATGGTCTCTCGCAATACCACCAATACCACCTTTTCTGTTTTGCTCTATGAAGATTCCATTAGTGTTAAACTTGTATCTGTCATTATTCAGCTTAGACCAAGTCACAATTTTGATAATGATCTTCGGTCTCAGCCTATCCACTTTGTCACAGAGCTTCCTCCAATCATGGTCAAAATTGCAATTGCAAAAAATCTTCTTCAAGGCAGCCTTAGTATTCCAGTTGATCTCTTGCTCCATTCTTCTAACATAGAATTTATTTTGATTTCCATATTTGCAGGCATATCTCTCTTTCCATAACTCCCAGCAAATCATAACCAGGACAATTTGAATCACCATCTTCTGGACATCATTTTTAGCTTGGGTAATCCATCAATCATTAAGAAAACTTCTTAGTGGCTTTTTGTTATACATAATTCCCGAAGGTTGTCCAAAGATCTTCCAAAGTGCTTTTGCCGGCTCACTATCAATAAAAAGATGTTGAATAGTCTCTATGACAAGTGTGGGGCAGCATAGGCAATCCATTGTATCTCCGTTTCTGTACCTGCGCACAACATCATCAAAGGGAAGTTTAGTTTTGATCATTCTTCAAGATAAAAAGGAGATTTTTAAAGGAACACTTTTATGCCATAAATTATAAAGTAAAGGATCCTTTGACTTGTGTTCTCGAGTGCTTTCCCAAGTAGTCTTGTTGGTAAAGACTCCATCTTTGGATGGTTTCCAGTAGAGAAAATCCTTTCTTTTTGAATCTCTTATGTTGATTTTTTTGATTTGTTGAAGCAACCAATAAGGAACCATTGTCTGGAGCTTTTGAATATTCCATTCCTTGTGGTGGATGAATTTGTTGACTTGAGTACTGATAGAGTATGACTGATCCAAGCACACCTTAGCAATGGCACCATTTCCTGTCCAATTATCAAACCAGAAACTACTATCTCCCTTCCAAATACTTCATTCCATATTGGTTTCAGTCTTGGTTCTGACTTGAGTAAGAGTTTTCCAAATATGATAATTTCCTGATACCCATACTTTCGTCACAGGATGAGCTTTGATACAATATTTGGCTTTGGTGAACTTTGTCCATAATGAATCCTGACATCTAAATCTCCACTACCTTTTGATATTGAGAGTGATACAAATATCATGCATACTCCTCATGCCAAGCCCTCCTTCTTCTTTAGGAAAACAAATATTCCTCTAAGAGCTCCAATGATATTTATCTTTCTCTAGTGAAGCTCCCCCAAAAAGTCTTGCAAAATGTTTCTCCATGAGCTTAATAGTGTTTTTAGGAGGGGTAAGAGCAGTCATGGTGTAGATTGGTAATGATTGCACTACATGTTTTATAAGGGTGATCTTTCCTCCATAGGAAACCATGTTGCTTTGCCATCCATTAAGCCTTCTGATTATTTTTGATAATAATTTCTCAAAGTACTCCACCTTCTTCCTACCAAGGTAAATGAGGCAACGAAGGTAATCAAAAAGAAATTTCTTATCCATAAACTCAGTAGCTTTCCTAATTTTATTGATTCTGCTTGGGCTAGTGTTGGGGACTACTAGAAAGAAACATTTATCCTTATTCACCTGTTGGCCAGAGCTCCCTTCATACCAATGAACTTGCTTCATAATCATTTTAACAGATTTGGTATTTTCACTGGTGAAGATGACTATATCATCTTCACAGGAGAGATGGTTAATAATAGGACCTTTATCAGCCATAGAAAAAGGAATGAAATGTTCTCCCTAAATAAGGTTATTAAGCAGTGTTGTCAAGACCTCTACACCAATGATGAAGAGTGAAGGTGATAGAGGGTTACCTTTTTTGAGTCCCTGTGAAGAGGTAAAGAAACCATTTCTAGTACCATTAATAATGATTGAATACCAAACATTAGAAATAATACCTATAAGAAGGTTAGTAACATCAGTAGAGAAACCAAATTTATGAAGAACAACGGTAATAAAAGGCCAAGACATCCTATCATATGCCATAGCCATGTCTAACTTAATGATAACATTACCACCCTTGTTCTTGCTTTTGATGTTCCAGACAATCTCTTGAGCTAATAAGATATTTTCCGTAATAAGTCTACCTTTGAGGAAGCCACTCTGGTTCTCAGAAATCATACTAGGCATAAGTGGATTAAGCCTTTTGGACAAAATCTTAGTGATGATTTTGCTAGAAAAATTACTTAAGCTTATGGGCCTAAGATCTGAGAAACTAGTAGGATAATCCACTTTAGGAATCAAAACTAAGAGAGTGTGAGAAAAGAATTTGGTCAGTTTTCCTCCATGAAAGAAAAACTGTACAAATTCTATCACATCACTTTGATGATATCCCAACAAAATTGATACAAATTTTCAGAAAATCCATCAGGGCCAGCAGCGCTATCTGTACTCATGTCGTAAACAACATCCTTGATTTCATCCTCATTAGGACACCTGATCATATTCATATTATCTTCCGTACTGATACAATTAGGAATGCACTCTAGGATATTAGGATCCACAGCCTTCTACTTCAAGTAAAGAGATGTTCAAAGTGCTTAATAGCAGCTTTGGCAATTTTAGTCTCCCCAGAGATCCACTTTCCCTTCTTTTTTTTGATTCTGTGGAGGTTAAGTTTTCTCCTCCTATCTCTGATGACACAGTGAAAATATTTTTTGTTATTATCCCCATCTTCAAACCATTTGACTTTAGACTTTTGTTTCAAAAGAGACTCTTGTTTGTCAAGCCAAAGCACATACTTAGCATGACCCTTATTAAGCGCCTCTCTGCTATTCTCCGATCTGTTCATCAAATCTTCATCCTCCAACACTTGCATTTTAGCTTCCAAATTATTCTCTTGGGCATTAACATCACCCATTTCTTCCCTAGACCATTTAGAGAGCCTTCTGCCAACATTTTTCAACTTCTGTTGAAGCTTCCACATAGGATTTCCAGGAATGTACTTAGCCCATTCATTAGTAAAAACATCCTTGAAATCAGTTTGAGTAGTTCAAAAGTCTAAGAACTTAAAGTATTTCTTAACAGTACCATGAGCATTATCGTAGTTGAATACCATAGGTCTATGGTGAGACCCTGTGCTGGCCAAGTGAGTCACAAAATTATTGAAATATTTTTGGGCCCATAAGTCATTGATAAAGACCCTGTCAAGCCTCTTCCAGATTCTTTTGTTAGGTCTCCAATTGTTACACCAAGTGTATTTGGAGCCTGTGAAGCCTACATCAGTCATGCCACAAGAATCCATACAGTAAGAGAAATTAAAACTTTTAGAGTTTCTGTGGGGTCTAACTCCTAATTTTTTTTCCGGGTTAAGAATAACATTAAAGTCACCTCCGATGCTCCAAGGTTTACAGACTTTGCTCAAGGCTTCAAGGCTACTCCATAAATCTTTTCTGTCAGCTTTTGTGCATTTGGAATATACAATAGTAACAAATAAATCATCACAACTGGCATTCTTTTGAATCTTAAGAGTAATCTGCTGCTCGTGGTTCTGAATGACTGAAACATCACAATTATTCCTCCAAAAGCACCATATTTTAGCATTGTCATTGGCGATGCAATGGTTGAAACCCAAATTTTTTTGTATCCATCCACTTTGTTTTTGTTCACCATAGGTTCGGAAATTGCAATCATATCTACTTTATACTTGTTGATAAGTATTTTAATCCTGTGAATGGATTTTTTGGATGTTACCCCTCTTATGTTCCATATGATTGCACTAATCATCAAGAACATTATTGGATGAAGTTATTTTTTCCTTCCTAGAACCAGAAGGTGCAGTTATTTCTATTTTTCCTGCTTGCTTTCGACCCTTTTCTTTGTCTTCTTCTCCCTCTTTTAGTGGGATAGATTCCAACCGTGTCACACATTTCCTCCATATGAACTTGAGCATCACTGTCTTGCATTCTTTCTTCTGCAAAGCCATTGTGTTTAATTACCTCATCATCTATGTTATCCACCATATCCTGAGAGATAAAGTTGTCCATCATGTTGTTGTTCAGATCAACCACCAGATTAATAGGCGTCATGTTTTTTATGTCGGAAGGTAAGCTGGAAGATTGCACCTTTTATTGTATATTCTGGTTCATGATATCTTCTGCCCTTTCATGTAACTTATCTCTTTTCGCATTGTTGCCTTACTGGCTGCTATCAGTGTTCCGACCCTCTTCTTGGGTGTGCTCTCCTATTTTTTTTGAATAAATCATTCTCATTATCTATATGACTATTTTGATCCACTAACAAGAGTGTCCCTGTTCCATCACCCTGAACATTGTTTGAACTGCCAGTTTTCTCTTCTTTTTTTTGTTGCATCTTATTCATGATTTTGACATTGGTTCTTTTTTTTGGGAAAAATCTGTTCTTAAGGAAAAGCTCAATCAAATAAAGAAAAAGACCCTGTGGCTAATTCTTCCTCAGCAATTTTGCTCACCTTGTGATCTTGATTTAGAGACTTTTCTTTTTGTTGAAGGAGAATTTTCATCCACCATAAGCCTATTCTCTTTAATAGTCCCAGTGTCTTGGTTTTCTTCATCATACTTTGAACAACATTGATTCGATTCCCAGTACTTTTACTGCTCCCACTAGTATCCCTTTTTTCTTCATTTATTTGTTTCTCCATTTTTCTACATTGTGCAATAGAGTGTCCTAGGATTCTACAATGCTTGCAGAACTTAGGCACACTCTCATATTCAAGTTTTTGAGTATAACCTTTCAGAGGGCTAGAGTCATCCTCTGTTCCAACCCAAACAAAGTTTAATTTCGGCTTAGTTAAGTCCACTTCTACCATAACTTAAGCCATGCTAGGACGAGTTTTGTGGTCCGTAGCTAAATTCATCGACAACGGAGTGCCAAGTGTTAGCCCATATACTTGTTAGCAGATGGGCTTTAGGGTTTTAGGTAGTCTTATGCCTGTATATATATAGATACCCCCTTCCCCATTCTAATGTATTGTCTTCTATTCTCTTCTGTAACTCTGTAGTTAGCCTTTTGACTTTTTCCTTTCTTGTTCTTAAATAAACTTGTTATATATCAACATGGTATCAGAGCTAGATAAATCGATCCCCCCTATTTGTAGCAACCATCCGGTGCGTGGATCGAACTACTGTTCACCTGTGTTTGCTGCTTCCGCTAGATCCGTTTAGATCTACTGTTCGTAGGGTTGGTTTGTTGCTTCTGCTGGGTTCTTGTTTTGCTGTTTGTCACCAAGTAAGCTAACTCCATTGACCCTATTGTTGCTGATGTTGTTGGTTTGGTTTGATTTGGACTAGGGTATTTTTTTTATTGTTGTTTTGGGGTTGCTTATCTTGTTGTATTCATTTTTATTTTGTCAATATGGATGGAAAGGATGATTCACTCCAGTCCATTAACACTCAATTAGATGACAAAAATTATGTGTATTGGAGTTATGTCATGAAGAATTTTTTTCGTGGCAAGAATATGTGGGGCTATGTCACTGGGGTTAAATCCAAACCTAAGGATGAGAAGGCTGAGAATTTTGTATTGTCGGTGGATTTATGGAAAACTGGTAACTTCAAGGTTATCACTTGGATTAACAACTCCGTAACTCAGTTAATTGGTATGCAATTGGCTAAATATGACACAGCAAAAGAAATCTGGGATCATTTGGAGAGACTGTACACTCAGTCTAATTTTGTGAAGCAGTACAAGTTAAAGTACGATATTCGTGCTCTTCAACATAATGCTATGAGCATTCAAGATTTCTATACTGCTATGTCTGATTTGTGGGATCAATTGGCCCTTACTAAATCTGCAGAATTGAAAGGTTTTGCTCCGTATATTGCTAGGAGGGAAGAACAACGTTTGTTTCAATTTTTGATGGCATTGCGTTCTGATTTTGAAGGACTGCGTGGAACAATCCTTCATCCATCTCCCCTCCCCACAGTTGATTCAGTTGTCCATGAACTGATTGCAGAAGAGACTCGTATCAAGTCTCAATTGGATAAAGGGTCGAAAACACCTACTACT